>RJWH01002136.1:114825-165056 GCA_004363575.1 Solenodon paradoxus
GAGAGAGAGAGAGAGAGAGAGAGAGAGAGAGAGAGAGAGAGAGAGAGAGAGAGAGAGAGAGAGAGAGAGAGAGAGAGAGAGAGAGAAACTATACCAAGCAACTATGAACTCTTAGTGGTGGAAGATAAAAAGGCAAATCAAACGGCACTGAATACTGAAGTGGGGGGATGGGATAAAGGGAATTAATTGTAAATAAAGGGAGGGAAAAAAGGGGAATATTGGTAAATCTACTGTGCTATATGTAAATGTAAAAATGCTATTATGGATACCTCAAAACAAGTTAATGTCAAAATGCAATATCCATTCAATTAAAAAAATCTTAAATAGGATTTAGCTTTTCTTTTGAAAAACTAAGGAGAACATTTTACATATCATTATTAACATTTTCAAGCAGTTGGTTGTTCTGTATCTTTATTTAATTTGATTTCTAGTTTTATTGATTTGTGGTATGGAAACTGACTTACGTTTGTACTCTAGGGTTTTCACTGGGTTTTTCTTCATGACACATTCAGTTTAGATAATTTGATGGCTAATTTTATTACAAATTTATGTATCACAAATTTATTATCCCAAAACACCAATACAATATACCATAGTTTCTATAGGCTAAGATATGAGTATAGTGTGACTCAACTAGTTCTTTGTTTATGATTTCATAGGGCCAATTTCAAGGTATTAGTCAGGGTGAGATATTACTGATAAATCCTAGGAAGATTCTGTTCCCAGGCTCATTTAGATTTTTGGCAGAATTTCAGTTCCTTAAAGGAAGTGAAGTGTCCATTTCCTTGTTGACTGACAAACTGTCATATTTCTCCTCTATCTCTAAACTAGCAATGGTTCTATCAAGTTTTTTTAACGTTTAATATTTTTTTAACCTCTACTTCTTCTCTCTTGTGACTTTAAGCCAAAGAATGTTCTATGCTTTTAGGAGCACCTGTGATTAGATTGACTCCACCTTTATAATACAGAATAAATTTCCTATATCAAGATCATTATGTTATATACCTGAAAACTTTATAATGTTTTAAAACAATGTCATTTCAATATAATTGTTAAAAATCTATACACTAATTCAGTCTACAGTCTTTCTTTAACATGCTATACTCACAGGTTCCAGACATTAGTGTTTGGATATTTTTGGTAGTCCATTCTGTCTGCTACATGTTCTTACATAAAAAAAACACCTCTCTTTACTTGATAAATACAAAGTAAATATATAGCTATATATAGTATATAAAAATTTTTAATTATTGAGAACATATATATTATCTTTTTGTTACATTTGCTTACAAGTTTCTGGAGAATAGATTCACACCTCATTCAATGTGTATATCACCACACACACAACACCAGAGTTCTAGTACCAGTGATCACTATCATTTTTACTTTTCAATCCTGGTTAGGCTTCATTTCCCACTCCCACCTTCCACTCTGTAGCCAGTGTTGCATCAGTCCTGAGAGATTTGTTTTGTTGTGTTAATTCATTTGTTTCCTTTATATCCCACGTGAGTGAAACATTTAAATATTTTTCATTTTCTTTCAGACTTTTTTTCCCTTAGCATAATCACCTAAAATTCCATTTGGGTTGTTGTAAAAAGAACAATTTTATTTTTTTTAAATAGCAGTCCATTGAGTATAAATACCATATCTTCTTTAGCTGATCGTTCTGTTGACGGATAGTTAATTAATTTCAAATTAATTAATTTGATTGATTTCAAATTAATCAAGATTAATTTCAAATCTTGACCATTAAAAATTATACTGCTATGATCATAGGGGGTAAAAATTTATTTTCAAATTAGTATTTTTGTATTATATATAGATATGCATACATACATATATTATATACATATTCCTGGTGGTGGGATTGCAGGATTAAATGGTAGTTCCATTTTTATATTTTTGAGAAATCTCCATACTATTTTCCATAGAGGTGTCACTAATTTAAATTCCCATCAATACTGTGACAGATTTCCTTTTTCTCCACACTTTCCAATATTTATTGTTTCCATTCTTTTTGTCATAGGTTATTCTCCCAAGTATGAAGTTACATATCACTGTGGTTTTATTTGCTTTTTCCTGACGATAGGTGATGTAGAACATTATTTTCCCTATACCTGTGGGCCCTCTGTGTGTCTTTTCTGGAGAAGCATCTGTTCAATCTTCTGCCCATTTTTGTATTGGATTGTTTACATTTTTGTTGCTGAGTTATATGACCTCTTATATATGTCGGTTATTAATTCCTTATTAATTATATGCTGTGCAAACATCTTCCCCCAATCAGTAGGATGCTTTTTCATTTTTGCAGTTATTCTTTAGCTGTACAGAAGCATTATAGACAGATGGAGTTCCATTTAGAACGTGCAGACCTAAATATTTTTTCTTACTACTATTATATATAAATATATTCTTATTTATTATCTATTTTTTCTCTATGGGGTGAACTTTATTGGTTGAGTGCTTTTTTCTATTTGCTTCATATTTCCAACAGCTTAAAATTGTACTCAGCCCTGAGATTTATAATATCTTTGACACCATTCAAAGTGCTTTATAGGTAACAACTCACCTCATCCTTACAACAACACCCTGAGGTATTTTTTTTAATTTCTCCATTTTACAGACAATAAATTGGTGAACATGAATATTAACCAATTTATCTAAGTCATACAGCTAATTCACAGTGGAACAAAAATTTAAACAGAGTGTCTAGTTTCAGAGTCCATGCTCTTAATTACTAAATGATTTTGCTATTACATTAACCATATATATCATTATTATATTTTTATTTTAAAGTTTCATGCAGTCTTCTGTCATCATTGTAGAATGTACTCTTTTTCATTTCAAGTAAACTTTTTCTTTTTCCCAGGCTTAAAAATTTTACTTTGAAATCTTGGCTTGAGGTAAGATTATAATTACTTCTTTTTTGAAATAGGACAAACAATATCAGGAAGACTGAACTTAGAAACTAAATCGTACCTCCTGTTATAGGCAAGGAATATCAGATAAGCATTTCTAATATCAATTTCTTCATCTATAAAATGGGTTATAGTGATTACTATACAGCTGTCTTAAAATATATTAAATGAGAACAAATGTGAAACTTTTAGTAGTAGTCAACATGTAATAAGCATTCAATAAAAATTAGCGATTGGTAAACTGTGATAACAATAAAAACACAAATAATATCGCATAACAAACCAAGGAGAACATGCAAAAGAAGAATATTAAATAAATATAAAATAAGCTTTGTGAAAATAATTAAATCATTGTATATCCAGTATCAAAAGTTCTTAACTAGAAAAGAAATTACTAATATAGAAATTATTCACACAAAACTATTAATGTCTTATAAATTGTAATTTTAAGCAATTTTCCATAGGCTAATTGATATAAGCCATAATTAAGTTCCTATGTCATATTTCTAGTCACAAAATCATCACCAAACTTCTAAATACAGACCTAAAATACTTTTAATATTAAAAACATATTAATTTATTCATTCTTTTCTAATCCAGTTATTCCAGTTCAGGGAGACTATCCTGCCAGGTGAGGATACAAGACAGGAACTAAGTGCAAGACAGGAACTAACTCTGGATAGGATGCCATTTTATCAGAAGTCTCACACACACACACAAACACACACAGAGGGCACAAGTAGATACTGAGAGAATGGATTCGCATTTATTAAACATGTGTGCAAATCTATGGGATATGAGAAAACCTAGAGAAAACGCACACAGACATTAGCAGAACATGAAAACTCTGCACAGTAGCCCTTGACAGAAATCAATTATTTTTCTCGTCTATGATGTAACCAAATGATGTTGAACAAAAAAATATTATTCAGGGATCTGCTGTTGGTCAAATTTTAAAAAAAGAAAATCCTGCATATTTTTTAAGTAAGTTAAAAATCAGTTTACAAAAAAGCACATATTGTGATATAATTTCTGTTCATATATGTACCTATAAAATATATGAAATTTTACATACACATATAAGATAATTTTATATGATTTAACATTCACTGGGCTCGACAAATTTGTTTGGAGTGGTGGTTCTTCAGTTTGTATGTTCTGAGTGTCATTTAAAACTTATAAGGTTTTTGTCAATATAAAAAACATACAAAATGCTATATTTTAAAAATCAACATGTGGTCTGCAAATTATATACATATATAGTTAATAGCATATATAGCATATACAGATAGTAAAAACCATCAGATTAAAAAAGGGCAAAGTATTTGGACAGATATTTTTGCAAAGACAGAATGGGTATCATCACAAAGACAAGAAATAACAAGTGTTGGTGAAGATGTGGATAAAAGAAAACTGTTGAAACTGTTTGTGGGAATGTCATTTCATATGGACACTATGGAAAAAACAGCATGGAAGTCACTCAAAATATTAAAACACAGAAATATCATATGCTCTAGCAATTCCACTTCTGGTTATTTATCCAAAGGAATGAAGTCACTTTCAAAAAGATGCTTACATCCCCAAGTTCACTGAAGTGGCATTTACAATATTCAACATATTGAAAAATCTTGTGTCCATCAATGGATGAATGTCTAAAGAAGATTTGATATTATTCAACTATGCAAAAGAAAAAAGTCTTGAAATTTTGGACAATATGAGTGGACTGTAAATTCAATGAAAAACGTCAGGGAAATAAATTCTGTATGATCTCACTTTTTGTGTAATCTTTAAAAAATGATTTGATACAGAGAACAGATAGGTTGTTGCCAGAGGCGGACGTTTGGAAGTAGGCAAAACAGGAAAGATGATCAGAAGTACAAACTTTCAATTATAAGATAAGTAAGCACAGATATATTAAAAATATACACATGTTGGATATCTATAACATTAAAAATCATATGATAAAGAAGTATTTGATGAACAGAACTCAGAACTGTGTTAGACAATAAATTGCAACATACCATTGATACATAGTTTTAAACAATCATTCCACACAATGGTGCTAACTTTAAAATCTTCCTTGCTCACTCATATCACATTATGTCTACTGTTATATCATCTGCATAAATTTTTTCTCTCAGTAGATTTTAGGAGAGGGATAACATGCAATACATTGAACTGACCAGTAGAACCGCAACAAAGTCAGGTACATGGTATTAGTTCAACAAAATATGACATTTTAAATATAACTAATATCTAACCATTCTGTTTAGTGCACAACTATATAAGGACATCAACTCTTCAACAGAGAAGAAAATTTACATTGGATAGAAAATTATACTTGAAAGCTACCTCCAGATGCAGTTTTACTCTAAGATATTCTATAGAAATTGTATTTGGTATTTTTCTCTTGATAAAGACACTAAATTTGAAAAAGTAACCTGTGTATCAAATCGACAGCATCTCTTTCATTATTCAAAGCATGTAACTCTAATTTCATTTGAACATTTGTCCAATAGTTTATGTGAACTCAAAGTCTTTTTAAATAAAATTTTCTGCTCTACCTTGAGATACCATTGGGGCCTACCTCCATGGAAGGGTGAAATGATTCTTTGGGCAAGACTATAAACAAGGTCTCTTTCACAAACACATGCAAATTTTATTACCACATGTATGTTACCTAAAGCATACGAGATTTTTCAAATCCACAGCAAATATACTGTCTTCAGGTGTTTTTCTGAGAGTTCATCAAGAACCATGTGTATCCTTCTCTTTGACTTAAGTTTATTGGAACAATCGAATATTTAGAAAAAATTTACAAAATAGAGTAACGATAGTTTCTAGAAAATTTCCACACTATTAAACTTACGATAATTTAATATTAGAATACTATAAATCAAGATACTTGGACATTATTCACTGATACAATTAAATTTATCCATATAATTAACATGAATTTAGTTACAAGTTCTGCATTAGAAGATCAAAATTAAACTGGCATAGATTCTAACATTAAGGTACTGACAAAATGATAAGTGAGACCATACACATACTTATGTCATTATAAGGAAAAAATAATTATCAAAATGAGGAAATGTCTTGGCAATTAGAGAAAGGAAAGATAGCTTTCTGGTAGATTAGGGCATTCTAAGTGAAAAGAAGACCAAATGTAGGGGCAGGCAAACATAGGAAATTTATGAGAAAATAAAAATAGTTCAGCTTTGCTGAAACATAAAATTTGTGAAAGGTAATACTTATAAAACTGAAAACCTCAATGAAGAAAACCATAGATGTAAGGATCAATAATACAGACTACACTCTAAAAGTCAGAGAGACATCGTCAATTTCTATAAAATTAAGTTAGCATTATCAGATGATTATCTGAAAGTAGACTATAGTGTAGTCTATAAATAAGGAGATCTCTATATTTAGAAGGAAGCTACTATTGTTAAAGGAAGAAGGCGTGAATGTGAGAAATAGTGTAGTTGTAGTGGCAGAGAAGAAAAGAAAGATAAGATATATTCCAGGAAAACCACCACGAGTATTTGGAAACTGATATTATGTTAGAATCAAAGTACAGGAAAAGAATAATTATGACTGAGATTTTTAAAGCCTGATTGGGAAGATACAATTACTATCAGACAAGTTACTGAAAAGACAGAGAAGTTCTGAGAGGGAAAAGATGGGTTCCATCATTACACAATTTTGTTCCTTTGCTTTTTATTGTTATTAAACAATATCCACATCATTGGTTACTGTTATTGAGTAACTACCATTGACAAACTAAATGCTTTACAAATATGATATATTACATCATTTGATCCTCACAACAACTCTACGAAGAAGGAAACATTTTTTTTGACAGTTTGGGGGTGTTGAAGTGAGCCTTGTCCTGACAAGAACTACGAAATGGGTAAAACAAAACTGCCCTATGAAAATTAAAAATATAAACCACAAATGGATCAGGGACAATATTTAGTCTCCTAAGGAAACAAAAGACCCCCATATTAGCAATATTTTATTAATTGTTGGGATGAATTAATATATTCAGTGTATGACTCTCAATTAAAAGACAGTTTCACAAGGTGGGAAGCATAGAAAACATTTAGTAGTAGAGTAAAATATTAACTTAAAGGGAGTAAGAAATGTTGGGCATTAATATTTGAAATCTCTTATCCAACTGGCGAGGGTATTCCTCTGATAAAATGAAAGTTTAATCTACACATCTTGATACATTGAACATTTCTATTCAATTTTCTCATTATTCCGAGCTGACCAAGCAACCTTATGACTACTTGACTGCAATATCTATCCAACAGTTTTTTTCCCTCTGTCCTGCATCTCTAGTTTTTAGTGAAGCATCTTATCTACCCTACCTCACCCCTACATCACTCCACTTCACCACTCTCAGTCCATGTACTTAAGAAGGACTGATTCCAGCCCCTTCTTCCATGAATGGACAATTGATCCATGCCTAGCTAATGAATGGCTTCAGTGACTGGTTCAGGAATGAACACAAAATGCAAACTTGACAAAGCAAGGCCACATTCCTCTGACTGGACTCTTGGGAACCTTTTGCAGTCATAGACTATATGGCAAATGTGAGCCTAGAGTTGCCAGTGACCAATTCTGAGCATGAAGCCAACTCAGAAGGAGAAAGGCAGTGCTGAAGATACAATCCGAGGCCCTGGATTACTAAACTTTTAATTCATGTTAAAGAATAAACTCTCATTTTAGTCAATAATATTGCCACATCTAGATGTATATTTATATCTATTAATCTCTATATGCAAATATATATATTTTTAAAAAGCTTCTTTTTGAAGACATTTCACATTGTGTAATATCACCAATTGTCCTTTATATAAAGATCCAGGCAATGAATTCCTTGTACAATTTTAATTTTAGAGTTCCTTATAGTTAAGATCTAATTTAAATGTGAATGTGTAAGAAACATTCCCCACACCCACAAGTAATTTTTAGACACCAGCAGGATATCCAAGAATTCAAGTCAATTCAGCTCAATTCTGACACTATCTACCCAGAGATAGTATCAAATTTCATAAGTAAAAGATTCAGACTCCTCAAACCAACCTCAAATTCAGACACCAGTCACAATTAAAGGCAATTACCTGTGCTTCTGATCAACTGGCTACAAATTGAAGGTTCTTAAAACAACCCGCCTCAGACTTCAGGTGACAGTCAAAAGCCTGGGTTATCACCTGTGCTTCTGATCAACAGTTTATAAATCAGAGATTCCCAGAACACCCTCTTAAAGTTCAATTAATTTTCTAGAACAGCTCACAGAAGTCAGGAAACCATTTATTCACTAGATCACCAACTTATTACAAAGGATGTAACTCAGAAACAACCATATTAAAGAGATGCATAGGGTTAGTTACAAGGGAAAGACGTAGAACTTCCATGCTCTCTCCAGGTATGTCATTCTCCTCAAATATCCACACGTTGATTAATCCAGAAGCTCTCCAAAGCTCATGATTTGGGATATTAATGGAGACTTACTTAATAAGCATGATTAACTAAATAATTGGCTATTGGTAACTAAATTCAGTTTCCTGTCCCTCTCCCATCCATGGAGGTCTAGTGTGGGACCAGAAATTCCAAGTCTATTCACATGGTTGATTTCCCAGTACCCATTTTTAGGTACTTTCTAAAAGTCATCTTATTAGCACAGCAAAACACACGTATATCACTTTTGACACTTAGGAATCGTAAGGCTTTTAGGAGCTGTGAACCAGAAACTGTGAATGAAGACCTAATATGCATGAGAATTATTTATTTTAGTCATCTTTATGATGAAGTTTATATTTCTTATAAATCATACCACTACAAGAATTTTAAAAAGTATATCTCTTAAGACAAAGCTTTCTATTTCTCATTCTATACAATAATGAGAAATATAACTCAATTTACATTTCCCTAGGCTTCTAGCATGCTCAGAATCAAATTTTATACTCAAACTGTATTAACTGTATTAACTCATCCAAGAGTTATGAATTGTTATCTCTCTTTCTTTCAATACTTTGTATGCTTTTCTTTTAAAATGTAATGTCCCTAACTAGAAAATATAATATTTCAAATATTTTTAAAGTCAATGAAAGACATGTTTATTTAATATGAACTCTAGGGTCGTTTTTAACTCCAGTATTCTCAATTACATATTTCAAACACATAAGAATCTTATTTTGACCCATAATTCATTTGACTAAGAGAGAGACATTAATGTACTATATACAGATGTTGATTAAAAATGATTCACACTTGGGGTACTCCCTGGTGACCTAAAGGGCTAGTATACCGGGGAGCAGTCCCACATACATCCCAAGGTCCTGGATTCAAAACCTGGGACCATGGGGAACAACAAATGTGAAAACTAAATGAAAAATAAATAAAGCTCTTCCTCCTCTTTTCCTGCCTGCCTGCCTGCCTGCTCACTTTCATTCCTGCCTGTACTTTTCCTTCAAAAAATTGATTCACACTTAAAACCTATATAATGTTATGATGCAATGTTCCTTCAATAAAATTTAATAAAAAGAATAAACCCAGGAGTATAAAACAATAGGGGACTTTAGAAATCATTTCTTCTAGATAAATCCCTTTATTTTGCATATAAAAACTAAATTGCTGAAGATTATATAGTTAGTGATAAACAGATCAGTGATTAGCACCCATATTATCTTAATCCTAATTACCAATACACTGTTCTTTTTATTAATTTAATCATATCCAAAATCAAAAATAATTTTAATAACCAAACCAGTCAAGAAGCCTACTTCTCTTGAGTTTCTAGCAGTAAATATAGCTCTCCATAACAACGAAACTCTATTTCCTTTCCAAATTGCCTATGGCTTGATTCATGTTTTATACTATACAAATATATTCTAAACAAAAATTTAACAGTTGAAGCCATCATAATGTACCAGTCTCCTCTTTAAATAACGGGGCACCTTCTTTTTGCTTCTATAGATACATTCATCACCTAAAATTAATTCAGTTTATTTTCTATAGCCCTTATCTTTCTATTGCAAGCCCATGTGGAATCAGAGATTCTTGTCAAGTATATTAGTATGCTTTTATCTCAGAGAACTAAGATGATTGCTCAAGAAAATGAGGAGTATGGTGTCTGTTTCCTGAGAGTTAATTGGCTCAACTGACCTAAATTTTTGAAGCTTTATTACTTGACGTTTTCTTTAATGAACTTGCATGTCAAGGCTACAAAGGAAAGGCAGAAGTTGGGGTAAGAGAATGCAACAACATACTGAGCAAGTGCACACACACACACACGCACATGCTGTTACATGTAATCATACCATACCTTCGGCTCATAGAAATTCCTAGGCTCAAAGTATCTATTTTAAATTTTACCCTTCCTATATTCTATAAACAAGTTGAGATAGCAGGTTTTACACTTTGATAATAAAGAAATTGAAGCACTGAGCTCAGAGTGGAAAAAAGGCAGAAAATAGGTGGAATAAGACAAAAGTTTGAAAATGTGTCCTTTGTAATCAACTTCCTGTAGGCATGCTGACCATTACCAATAACCGAAAGGAAGTGTCAACCCTCAATAATATAATAATCATTTATTCCCGAACTTTATCTTTTAGCAGGCTTCACATTGCCCTCACTCAGTCTTCCTTTCATAGAATTAAAGAAAATGATATATATTTTATTGAATACTTCTGTAAAGGCACTCTGCTAGGATTTTCACATAGAGCAATTTGTTAATTCTAGTAAATACTAGTGGACATGATAGCATTCTTTCCAAATACGAGAAAAAAATGACTCTTCCAGAGAGAATACATAGTAAATGGCACTGATAATGTAAAAATAAATAATAAAACCAGATAGTCTGAATTTGAGTCCTCTTTCATTTTAACCATGCTACCTCTTTTAACTGCTTTCACACATTGTCATATTAGGGACTTATGTGTCACTATCACTAAGTAAAATGGTGGGAAAAGAAGAAATGATTAATGGTATAAGATATCACAATGTTTTGGTGGAACAGATTACTTTGGAAGAAGGATTATTTTCTAACATTCTTTAAATTACACAAGAAATTAGTCTTCTTATGCATATGAATGAAGCATCTTAGTGAGGCTTTGAAATAGGAAAAAAATAGCCAAAACTGTAATTCTGAAATTTCTTCCTTTATATTACTTTGGATAATAAATTATAATAACAATTCGAGTATTTGAAGCAAATCTAAGTCTGTCTTTCATCCTTTATAAGATAGACACACATGCCAGCAAGTGCATGCATTCATTCATGTGCACAAACATATACACAGTCATGATTTTATATAACATACACATATTTGAAGCCCTTTTATTTAATTCAATATTTATTTAAGTAACTTTGATTTACAAAATAAAACACACCCAAATGTGCATGTTTATCATTCCTGAAATATATGACAACATACCCTGCCCATGACAAAATTACTAAAGTTCCTACACCATTGTCCAATGGCCTCTACCACCAGTTGCTGCCAACTCTCACATTATTCCCTATTGGAATCACAGTTCTGTTGCCAATGTACAAAGGTAGATATTTGTATAGTCTGTTTCTTTGCTTTATTTATATTCCACATATGACTAAAATCATCCAGTATTTGTGTTTCTCCTTCTGACTAATTACACTTATTTTAATCCCCTCTAGTTCCACCCAGGCTGTTGTAAATAATAGCATTTCATAACTTTTAGGGCTGTGCAGTATTCCATAGTTTATTTATACCACATCTTCTTTATCTGTTCAGCTGATGATGGGCAGTTAGTTAATTGCCAATTCTGTCTTCTAGTTCAATGATTCTACTGGAGGTCTCTTCCTGCCTGTTATTGAGACCTTCTACTGTGTTCTTGAGCTCAGCTATTATGTTCTTTAGTACAAGAAGTCTATTTAGAGCTGCCTCATACATTGTCTGTCTTTGTTGCATTTCTCTTTTTGTTCCTCTCGTTTTCCTGATTTCTGTGTCGTTGAAACTATTACTTTAAAGTTTTCATCAGATATTGCAGTCTGTTGCATTCACATTTTCCCCTCGGATTTTGTTTTGGTTCATCATTTTACATATATTTATCTATCTCTTCATTCTGTTTGGTATTTTGTGTTTATTTCTATGAATTAGGCTTCTTGATGTAAAGTCCTTGTGTTAGGATGTCAGTTTGCTTAGTACAGATGTGGGAGTTCTTTTGGAAAGTTGGACTTTATTTTGTTGTATAATCTCAACAGCCATTGGATTTCTTGAAGCTCTAAGGTGAGCACTCTATTGAGGTTTGAGAATCCAGGCTAGAGGGCTGGATTTGGCTTAAGGATTGCTGATGTTTCCCCCAGTGTCACAGGCATGAACAACTAAGTGCATGCAGAAAGACTTAAGAGTTGTGTGTCCATTCTGCAAGCAGGCCATAGTCCCAATAGAGCCTATAGAAGACAGAAGTAGGAGCTGTTCTAAGAGGATTATCCTCTTTTCTGAATATCTTAAATGGATTACCCTTTTGAACGTCCTCCTGTCCTGCAGAGAAATTGATATATAAAAGCAGGGGCAGAAAACAAGTCTTAATGCCTAGAGGTGGATCTTCAACAAGTACCAAACAGATAGGAAACTATTTTGCTGTAGCTGCAGGCTGACAGGAGCTGCCATTTTGATGAAAGCCTTCCAATTATTTTCCCCATGAGAGGGACAGAATAGAATGCTCCTTTCCAGAAAATAATCAACTATGCTTGTGTGCTGCTTGACCTAGCTTTATATCTGGCTGCCCATAGAAAAGCAGTGGTAAGCAATAACAGTTCTACACCACTGTGCTGATGGTGGAGAGAGCAGCACTTCCCCCAGGGACTTTCCCATAAATGTGGCCTCCTGTGTGGCCACCTTAAGGATGTGGCATCTACTTTTACAGGGATGCTAGCTCTCTATCCACTTCATTGCAAGGCCCTCAGATCAGTGAGTAAAAGTCAGGTCCCAGGTATGTGAGCGTTCGTTGCAGGGAAAGTCTCTAACTCCAGAAAAGTGCTGGTTTTACTGGTCTCTCAAAACAGCCACAGAGTCTCTGAAAAGGATGGTGCAGTGTTGAGACTGATTGACTTCTCCTATTATGGAGGTGTATGTCCCATCTGTGGAGGTGTTGGTCCTGTTTCATTTCAAAGATGGTACTTACCAAACAGATGTATTCTTAGTTGTCCTGTGGGGGAGAAGGGAACCTGAGATCTTAACAGTTCAACATCTTGAAACCAATCATATATATTTTTATGTCTATACATTTTCAGGAATCAGACACTGGGTCCTAATGCTGTGACACAGGACATTCAGAGGTCTGACTTTAATAGTTTTGTCAAGATGAGTTCAAGATTGTTGCAAGTGAAAGCAAGTGTTGCTGCATATGCTGCTAGGAAAATATTAAGCTCTTTGATATGCTGATATGTTTCCTCCTCTCCCCAACCCTCCATTTTTACTTTCAACTACCTGCTGAGTTGATTCTTAATATATTCACATATGTTCCCCACATTTTAACTCTTAACCTAATCAGTTTCACATTTGTAGTGCAACAAAAAGGGACATAGCTGATTTGAATACAGGACATGTACATATAAGGCATGAGTAATCATTTTTGTTCCATTGTCCTGCAATTTTTATTTTACATTGAGCACTTTCCATTTGTTTGCAAGATAATCATGTAAATAAACATTTCCTTGAGAGGGACACTTAAGTATTTCTTTTTAATTTTTAGTATACTTCAGAATATTGGAAGGCATTTTGAACATATTATGAGCTTAATATTTCTATAAAAATAATTCATATATTATGATAGTATCAGAAAAAATGTAGAGTAATAGCTTTATATAGTAGCCTTAAAATAGAAATATGGTTTAGAATGCGAGATTTAGAATTCTATAAAGGATCTCTCTGATGCTCCCATGCCATAGCCTCTTGGAATACCTCTGATTTCATTTGCTAGTATGATGGGTAGGTTAGTTCCATGGGAGTTCAGACAATTTCCTTCTGATAGCTGTTCAACCTTAAGCCTTTATAGCTTGAAGTATTTCTGCTTTTTAGCTTAAGTCCTTATCTCATAACTTTTGGTTCTCAGACAAGTGCTGTACAGAAGTATAGTTGAATTATTATACTCAAGACAATCTCAACAATTGGTGGATGTAAGTTAGTGAAAAAAAACTTCTGTTTTTTCAAGTGGATTATTCTGGGAGATAGTGTGTTGACTTTTTAGGAGTATACAATAAAATTGAGTCACAGTACTGACTTAAAATGCACTCTTGTATTTGCTGTTCCTTTCCTGTCTTAGTCTCCCAACTCTCTCACTTTGCTTTCTGGGATCATATCTGAAATAAACTTTATTGACTCATATCTTTGTCACAGGCTCTGCTGTCAGGGAAACTTAAATCAAAACAATGTCATGCAGATCATAACTGAGATTATGGCTGCCATTTATTAGTTGTGTAACCTTTGATAAACTACTTCTCTGAGTATCATTTTCTTTAACTGCCAAAGGGCATAACAATATCTAACTCATGGTTGTTGAAAACATTAGATATGATGATGTATGTAAGATCTACAGCAGAGTATCTATCTATGATAAGTGATAAAATTATGATTATAAATACCACTATGCATTTGACCAAGTTGCTCATAAACAGACTGACTCTGTAATAGTATCATAGCACTCACATAACCAGCTGTTAACTAGCCTAGTGTGTATAATATTCCCATCCCTCCATATTCTTCTATCCCTACTGCCCAAAGGACATACAGCACAAAGAATTATTTGGTACATATTTAAGTGCTTCTTATAAACCTGACAAGGATTACTGAAAAATAGAGTCAGTTGTACAGCATGATATATTGATATCTGATAGGCAATCAAGATACCACACTTATTATGGCAGCATCCATGAGGGAAATCAGTTGGAAGAGACTATTGGACTGTAGAAATTACTTACATCACAGTAATAATACATGTTATTCAAGCAGTAAGACAGGTATTTCCTGCTTAATGAGCAAGTGTTTCATCCAGATGCATCGTCAGTGAATTTACAAGTGCCAGGCATCAAAGTCTGAAGAGTAAGCTCTTACCACACTCTTTCATCTAGAATATATTTGCAATATGAGTAAATAAAGGAGGGAGGGTGAATGGTGCTGTGTTTTTATGTGCTACTTAATCAAATAATGATCATGACATCAACAATAAAGAAAAACTAAAGTTATCCATTCATTGAGCAAGCCATGTTCTAAATAGGAATACAAAATTTAAAAATCTGATTTAGCAAGGTATATAGACAGCATCAAAATAATTTACCTAATACCACAAGTACCCATAGAGGGAAGAGTAACTTTTTCATTCAGTGGCACATAGAACCACATATGGAACCATATACAGTTTAAAGCAATGCATTTCAATCATCTTCATATGTTGGCACAGATAAAAGTGCTAACATTTGTATGATACCTATGGCATGCTGAGGGTAATAAATGAGATTTGTTTTTCCATCTTCTTAATGAGGAAGCCCTGCGTTTGTTTGTTTGTTTGTTTTTACTTAACCAAAGCAAAACAATAAAAAAACACTAAATTCTCAAATATGCTCGTCTCTTCTAAATATACTAGCTTAACGTTTATATTTTCCTACTTAACAGTGCTTGACCAGAACACAAGCCTTCTGATAAATAAACTCATAGAAGTTCTTTCCCAGTGGAGAGTATTTTACTTCATTTAAAAAAAAAGTCACCTGATGGGTAAAATAGAGGGCTTCCAACCTTAGAGGTCACCATCAATGCATGTGATAGGCAGAATAATGGTTATCCAAAGATGTACATGCCCTAATGCCCATAACTTGTGAACATGTTAGATTATATATCAAAAGGAAATTAATATATTTGATGGAATTAGAAGCCATCACTTCTAATCTGCTGCTAGTCTTAAAATAAAAATAATTTTCTAGATTATTCAGGTGGACCCAATGTCATTATAAGGACCCCTAAATGTGAAAGAGAAAGGCAGAAGAGTGAGTTTCAAAGTTATGTAATATGAGAAAGACTTGAATAGCTATTGCCAGATTTGAAAAAGAGAGGAACCCATGAGTTAAGGAATTGGGGAAGACTTCAGATGCTGGAAAAGACAAATAAACAAATGTTTCCCTAGAACCTCCAAAAAGGAACACAGGCCTACTGACACCTTCACCATATCCAAATGAAAGCCATTTCTGACCTTCAGAAGTCTTACATAATATATTTATGCTGTGCCAAGCCATTAAATGTTTGAAAACTTGTTAAAGCAGCAATAAGATACTAACATAATACACTACCAAAAAAGGTACAGGCACAAATGATTCACTCTTAAGATTAAATGAAGGGGACATATATTGTGGTTACTTCATACTTACTATTAACCAGTAATTTAAATATTTCTAAGTAAAGTTCCTCTCAAGATTTAATAATAACTTATATAGTGCTGTCAGAGAAGTGTGAAAGATCCTCTTGCACAAACATTTTAACAGCTTGTCACATTTCTAAATATTGCCTATGCAAAGTCTTCTGAGTGGAAGGCCTATACTCTAATACAAATAGGATTTCCGAGGAAAAAGAAAGTAATTCCCTGTTTTTCAAAATGGAATATATATTATATCTACATAAGTCTAGATATTAGAAAAACATACCAAATGAAATTACAAATATATTATATATTCCTGAAGTGTCAAATTTACTTTAAAATTGGGGGTAGGAAAGAACATCATTTTAATACTATAATAATATAAATAAATATAATATATATACTTTTAAATATTTAGAAATAAATTAGATTTTTGCATTAGTCCTTAAGGTAAAATAATTTTTTTATTAAGTTTGTTTTTTCTTAAGATGAGCCCCCACAGTCTCCCTGGTGTGTCATTTAATTTTTCTTTTTCTTCAGACACTTTGAGCAGAACTACATTAAATCGATATCTTTTATTTTCGATCTTTCTCTTGTGTGTGTACCAAATTTTGCCAAATAGATTGCAAGTTCTTCAAGGGCAAGAACTATTTCTTTTATTTATTTGGCATCCTAACTAGAGTCCATTATGTAAAATCGCCAGGTGAAAGCTGCATTCTGGAAGTATGTTTATAATAAATAAACATTGCTTTGAATTCCTCTCAACAGGTCTAGTTTTTTTAAGATGAGACCTAGTCCTACGAGATAAATGACAACCCACAAACAGACTTAGCTATTCCTATTTATTATAAACATAGTGCCAGAATGCATGGATATTTTTGTCCTGCCATCACATCATGCAACATCTGCTTCTAGTAGATCTTAGCTAGCACACTGGACTAACAAAATGGGACAGGAAAGTGTTTATCATGGCAGGATATTTCACAAGGCTGTGTGACAGTTTCCCACAGGACAGAAAATGTACTTTTTTTCTTCTTGTCTTTTATTATTCCAAACTGATTGCAGAATTCAGAGGGAAAAGCAAAAATAACCCAAAGTATTTGGAACAGTAATGGAACAGCCTAATTTGTTGACAGTAGAAGGTTTTCTATTGGTTATCACTCTGAAAATGTCATATCCTGTACCTTAATCTGCATTTTAAATGATTGGAATTTAATTATTTTCGCTGGTACACAGTCAGAAGAGCTTCTACTTTCCAAAGTTTACAACATAAAACCAAAACAAAATCCCTGATATAAAAGAAATATGCCAGTTATTCAATTGACCATTCTGCCAACATAGTGCACACTCATATGTATGTATATATGCATTATATTTGTATGAATATGTTAATTTATATGTATATATTATATAATTCATATTGAAATTGCTATCATGTAAGTATAGCCTTAAGATAGTTATCTCTCAAAAAAGGTTGTGAAATGTACAACCTGCCCTGCTCTTCACCAACAGTCTCCTAGTACTTCATTAACTATTTGTGTCTTATATATTTGGTGTCCTATCTTACCTACTGTCTTTCTTTTCACTGTCCCATGTCCTCTCATGCCTTCTAATGTCCCACTCTAATTAACATTAATAGTTAATATGCTAAAAGTGAGTGAGTTGCTACATGGAAAAGGGATAACTTTGGGATCAGATAAACTTAGATAGGAATTTTGACTATTAACTAATGTCTTAAACTTAATTAAGCAATTTAATAACTCTGGTTTTCCATTTTCTCAGTTGTAAAATCTGAGTAATAAGAGAAACTCCTTCATAATTTTTTAAAAATAATCACTCCGTGGGGTGGTCCAGGTAAAATACTTAGTACAGTACATGGCCAGTAAGCAGTGTGGCATTTCACAATAGCCAAGGCATGGAATCAACTTAAATGCCCATCATGGGTGACTGGATAAAGGATACCTGGTATATATGATCATAGGAATTATACTCACTTATTATAAGATGAAATGTTGTCTTCTGCAACAACTTGGATGGAATTTGAGATAATTGTGTTAGACAAAATAAGACAAAGAAAAAGATAGGTTTCACTCATACATGGAATATAAAGAAATAAAATGAATGAACTAACAAAACACAACAACATTCTCTTAGACTCTAATGCAAGACTGATTACCAGAGAAAGGATAGGAGAATGAGGAAGAGAACTTGGGGATTGAAGGGTAAAAAAAAATAGTGATGAATAGCACTAGAATGTTGTTCATTGCTGTGTTGTGATATACACATTGACTGAAGTGTGAATCTATTCCCCTGAAACTTCTATAGCATTATAAACTAATGAAACACTAATTTAAAATAAAGGAAAAAAGTGTCGTGATGCAGCAAAGAGGTTAAAAGAGCCAGTTAAGGAGTCTTAAAAGCTTTTTTAACTTTTATTTTTGCTTCTTACTATCTGTGTAACTTCGAACAAGTTTTTAAACCTATATGAGTCTTGGCTTAGGTCTATAAATTAGGGATAATAATAGCATCCCATTCATAGAGATATGAAGACTCAATGGAATGATGTATGTAAAACACTTAGCAAAGTGCTTGGGACATAATAATGATTCAATAAATGTTAGTTATTATTAATCATTTATGAAGACATAAGGCAAGTCAAAAGCTCAGGCTTCCCAGTTTTCATTGAAACATGATCCAACATAGGCATTAATTCATTACTCAGATTTGCTAAACTTAGCTTCAGATTTGCTAATTTGGTATCAATTCATAATAAAATCATTTTGAAAAATCCAACAACAATGGACTTTACTGAGCAGTTCTAAAAACGGGTATTATTTAAATTTGTCTATCAGGTTTAACTGGGGATTAACAAGAACTGAAATCAGAATCTTGAAGAGATAGTTATACTCATGCATTCACTGCATCACTATTCAAAACAGCCCAGCTACAGAAACAACTTAACTACCTATCAATAGATGAGATTATACACATATATGCAAGTATGCATACACATGCATATATACACACTAGAATATTATTTAACTTTAAAAAAGGAAGAAAATCCTACTATAAAGAACAATATGAAAGAAACTTTAAGACATTTATGTTAAACAAAATTAGCCAATCACA
Source organism: Solenodon paradoxus (assembly GCA_004363575.1). Classification (NCBI taxonomy): domain Eukaryota; kingdom Metazoa; phylum Chordata; class Mammalia; order Eulipotyphla; family Solenodontidae; genus Solenodon; species Solenodon paradoxus. The sequence goes on from RJWH01002136.1 coordinate 134,261, forward strand.
GGACAAATAATACACTTACCATTTATACAAAGTAGGTAATATAGTGAAACATAGGAGCAAAGGTGGCCATGGACTTAAAGGGAGGTGAACATGGGGTGTTGCTATTCAATGGATACAAAACTTCAATTGTGCAAGATGATTAAAGTCTAGAGATCTTGTAACAACACTATCTATAGTCAACAATATAGTATGAAATACTTAAAAATTCAAGAGGTTAGACCTTGCTTAGAGTTCTCACCACAATTTTAAAAAGTAAAGACTTGGGATGTTTTTTTTTTTCTTTGCTAATGGCAGAAAGAAGAGGTGAGATTAACAAGATATAAGATACAATACATGAGTGTGTGTGTGTCTATATGTATGAATTTTTTTCATTTCAAGGGTTAAAATAAGAATTTAGGTATGTCTTGGTGAAATAGTGGTTTGGTCCTCTGCCTCTGGCCAAGAGAGCACTCCAAATACATCCCAAGAATCCAGGTTTGAGACCTTGGGCTGGGGGCAACAGTGAAGATGAAAAACAATAAATAACAATAAAATAAACTTCTTCCTCCTCTCTCATCCTGTATGTCTACTTGCCTTCATTCCTGCCTGTACCTCTCCTTTAAAAAAATAATTTAAATGAGACACTAGTCTATAACAAGACTGTGATTCCTTTTTTTACCACAAGTAGAAGCAAAGGAAAAAAGATAGGATCATATAATGTGGGTGACTATAATTAATAATACTGTATTATATACTTGAAATTTGCTGAGAGAGAAAGTGTCCACATCTCACCCTGAAGAGAAACAAAATAAATACATGAGGAAATAGCTACATTAACTTGTTTGTGGCAATTATTTAATAATTGTATTAAATGTATATGTATATATGTATATATATACATACATAAATCACATTATACACAATTTTATTTTTAATTATATCTCAATATACCTGGAAAATAGATTAGAAAATGTTATTTCCAAAGTAAATTAATTGCTGAATTAATACATCTTTATAACTCGCCAGTTGGTCCTAGTTCTCATCCATGAAATTAGTCAGGAACAATCTGATGTTCTCTACTCTACGACAATCCTATTAATAGCATTTGGGCAACCATATCACACTACTGTTACTTATAGACTTACTGTAAATTAAAATCTTTAATAATTCATTCAGCTATGTATTCAGCCATCTTTTACCTTTTCCTTCTTTCTATTCATCCATTAATTTACTTGCTAAACTACCTACTGTGTATCCACTACTGAACTAGATGTTTTTTATAGTATAGGAAAATAAAAACACTCTCTGTAATCATGCAGTTAATATTATAATTAAGGAAAGAAAGACTAAATAAAGAAAAAAATGGTGAACAAAATGAGAATTTATAAAATTATTATAAATTAGAAAAAAGCTAGTTGTGATAGTTTTCAGGGAAGACCTTAACTAGAATTTATTTTAACATATGCTCAAATTAAAGGTAAAATATTTGAAAGTCCTTCAAATCATAAACTAAACACAATTTTCATGGAAATCATAAAGAAAATTATTTGATTTATTAAAGAATTTAAGAAGATATGATTTAAAATATCCCACACTCAAAAGTCAAGCATTAATCTTGCTCTTCTGAGAAATCACTAAGAATAGCTAAGCTCTTGAAGAGAAGAATAAGATAGAAGGGCAATCAAGTTCTAAGTGGTCACAGGAAAAGATAATACACTGAACAATGATGGAATTTACATATGATTTATATAAGCTACAAATGTATTTGTATGACCATGTCTCAACAAGATATTAATCACAGGAATTCTTTTAAAGTTCAGAAAACTATCATAATTCCTAGGAGGCTAGCATATCAATCAACCAAAAATGGCTTTTTGTTCTCCTAAATCAGTGTTGACAGGAATTTCATTGCCTCAGCAAAAGTAAAACTGATATTATGGGTCATTTATTGATTAAAATAGTCTCATCTCAAGATCACATATGTTCTAATATTAGTTATATTATCCTCACTAGACATAAATTGATCAAAAAGGGTTGAAACAAGCATAGAGCTAATAAAAATAATGTACTTAAATAAAACTCTCAAAATAAAATTTTTGAAGGCATTCTATCACCAAAATTGAGACTCTTTGCCATCTAACTAAATTCAGAAACTTAGCCATTGTGACTAAAGTATAATAATTAGGATCTAGCTGTGCAGAAAGACGTATATTTGTGCTAATAATAATAAAAATTATAATTGATACTTTTTAATTAAATCATAATTCTGTGTTAATTTGGATGTTTCCATAGTTATTCTCAGTAAGATCATACATTTATTAAAATAGTATTCTATCTGGTCTAAACAAATTTATAAACTCGTTCACTCAAATGGACTTAATGAAGAGATACCTGCAGTGCATAGCACAAAATCTGGAATCTAGTGGGTATTTAACAATTATAATTAATTCATGATACAGACTATGATAATGTGGTTTAAAAAGTCACCTGATGATAGGCTATAAAAATGGCGATATGGCATACATAATCTCCAAAACTTGATAATGAATCCTATATTTGTACTTGTTTTTACAATTGTTATAATACAATTAAGTTAAATCAAATTAAAATTCCATAGCCTCTTGCAGTTTATATAATAATTCTAAATGTATTATTTTATTTATACTTTCTAATAATATTGCTAAGATTAGTTAAGGAAACTTTTATTATCTCCCTTTTGTAAATAAGAAAATAAGCTCAGAAAGATTAGAATTATTTGAGTGTGTAAAGGAAGGAAAAAAACATTCATTCCCCAAAACCATAAAAGTGGCAGAACTAGAAATAAACCCTAAATTATAATTAGAAAATTTTCATCTCTTTATTTTCATTTTCTAAACAGATTAGAAAACAGTCTCTTTTACCCTCCTAGACACAATTGTTAATTGATTTCCGTCACCATAATTTAACTTTGTATAATACAGAATTGTATGTGTTACATTTAAAAAAGATAGTTTATTAGTTTTTTTGTTTATATTGCTATATTTTTTAACTTCCTTCAAATTATTGTTTATAGTTTTTTACATGTGAATTTGGGTGGCTACAGGTTGCAGACTATTTTAGCTGATGTTAAGAATCTTCTTATGCTTTGTAATTTTGGTTTGTGAGTTACCTTCAAGTGGAAACATCTTCCACTGCAGCTTCTTTTCATGTATGAACTGATTTATGGAGACCTTTATATTAGGCAGAGTTCACTAACTGCATGAGTTTTTTTATATTATAATACAGATGGGTCTTTCATATCACTTGAATTCATGTTATTTAAGTACTTAAACCTTTTGTAGTAGAGACTAAGCCCTATTACCTACTAAAGATGACATCTGAAGGAAAAGCCTCTGGAACCATTCCTTAATGAGAGTAAATCATAAGCAATATTATATTCTATAGGGAATGCAGAGAAAAATACCACCAAAAGAGAACTAAACAGTGCAATCTAATTGACCCATCTGGATAAAAGCCAAATAGATCATGGAGTATGACAATGAGCTATAAGAAATTCAACCAGATAGTAGTCCCAATTCAGCTTCTATGTCTTAGGTGGTTTCTTTGCCACAGCATATAAGCATATCCACCAATACATAATATACAGCAATTGATATGGCAAATATATTCTCCATTATTATCAGAAAAGAATTTTGAAAGTTCATATTTAGGGTCTTGATCCCCAGTTACATTAGCTATTTCAATCTTTGTCATAAAATATTCTAAAGATAACTGTACTATCTATATATTCCACAAAACATGACCTTGGTCCACTATATCAATTATATTGTGTTAAACTAACCAGATGAGCAAAATTTAGCAAGTATGTCAAAGGCCTTGGTAAGATTCATTGCTTTAAAAGGTGAAACATAAACCCTTTGAAAAGCCAAAAGTGACCATAGTCATTAAGATTGTAGTGTAGGAATATAATGATCTAGGACATGTTAGGACATTTCCTCCAAAAAAGGACAAATTACTGCATGATAAACTTAATACAACTAAGAAGGAAACACAATTACTTGTAGGTCACTTTGAGTTTAACTGAGTTAGTGGGATATTACTCAGGTCTATACATGGAAGGACTTGAAGGTCTGTCAGCTTTGAGTAGAGCTCAGAATGAGAAAGATCTTTGCAGCACATCCAGAGTTCTAGTACAATGCCATATTCAACAAACCTTTTTAGACAAATGGTCCCTAGAGTGTTACTGGACCTCGGTAGAGAGGTAGTAACTGACCATGTTATATCAAAAGCAACCATTCAGTCAGAATATCATATAGCATACAATTTTCAAATGGTAGGGTGAGCTTTTCAAAATGGTAGGGTAAGCTTCATATTATCAACTGGAAGTTGGAAAAGGTACATTCACAATCAGGAACAAGCAGGACCAAAGTATACAAATAAACTGCAGGTAACAGGAAGCCCCTGTATCCAATTATCCTTATGTCAATAGCTATTGATACTAACTGGAGTTGGATCCCAGAATGCCCAAGGGGATAAATTTCCAGCTCAAATCTTCAGTTAAAAGGATGATATACCAAGGTATAAATACAAAAATACTCTCAAGTCAAATTCTTGGGACTTAGGTATGAAAATGTATCATAAGATGAGAGATCAGAAAGGAATATAATTTTATTCAAGCTCCTTTTTTATTGATATGGGTTCATTTACCAGAGATAATGGATTACAGACACTAATATAAAGAGATATGGTATCTATGTGTGTCTGGTTAGCTGATTGAACTGAGATTTAGTCCATATTAAATGAAGTTAAGATATAAAATACATTTAGTATTAAAAACAAACAAGAAAATAAAGACAACAGGCTCAAAATGGAGTGACTTGAGGTAAGTCCCAAGACATTACACTGATACTTCATTACAGTTTCTGTTCTCCCAGAAACATAATCTTAAAGTAGTCAATCAAGAATTACCTGATGTGCACTAGTTGGGCAATCTGTCTGACAGATACCTGTTATCCCATATCAGAAAGTGACCTTGACATAACCAGTTCACTTTTTGCCTAATATAACTTCCTTATTCACACCTCCTGTCCATAATTTTTTATACAGTCCTTGGAGTTCCTTTCTATCTGCAAGACTGTACACTAACCAATTTATGAATCATTGAATAAAGACAATAAGATCTTTAAAATTTACATAATTGAATTCTGACACCAGCTATACAATAAAGAGGAAATACTATTCTCATGGGAATAAAAGCATTGGAATGGAATTACCATATATTATATCCTAATTCACCCTTTAATTGTTCTATAAGAAGGTCCAGGAGATACTTTCTTCATCATGACATTGAAAAACAACCAAAATCTTGAGAATAAAGAGACCAGATGCTGTCACTTAACAGGACTTCTAATGTCAGTGGGTACAATAGTATCTCAAGGTGGCAGATGCCAAGGCAATGCAGGCAGAGTTAATCCAGTGGCTAGGACCAGCTTTAAAATCATAATGATTTGACTCTCAAGGATCTTTCATAGAAGAAAGATCATCAAGTACCTAGAACTGAAAGAGATGTGAAGTCCACAAATATTTTTTGGGACTTGTAAAACTGAAAATATTCTAAATCTCATTAAAAGATTCTAATTTGAGCTGTCAAAATAATGAGTCACTGTCCCTAAATCAGGTCACAAACCCAAAGCCAGTTAATAAATTTACCTTTGAAAAAAGAGAGGCAGAGGATCCTTGAGGAAAGCCCCCATGATAAAGTCACAAGGACTTATGCTTTATCAATGAGTCTGTATCTTGAACAAAAAGAAATTACTCACATCTGTCAGGGATTGCTGAAAACAAGAAAAACCGAATTCATCAATAGTATCAATAAAAGTGTTTTCACTCTTGTAACATCAACTGAATTTAATAACTGAGAACTCAGAACACTACTGTAGCCTTGTCGAAGAGGGGACTTATAAATTCAATGGGTAGATGGAGGTTTAAGTTTAGCAGATACCTGAATCAGTAATTACTACTCGAGTTCCTTATATGTAGTTGTAACAAGCATACTCAGCAATGAACAAAATACCCACATTAGCTTAATGACTCATGGGGAGATAGTCATGGGAAAATGCCTGGCCTCTCACACTTAACAAAATAAAGAAGTCTAGAGTAATCAAAGTAACTAATCAAATTGCCATCAAATGTTCGAAATATTGGACATAATTTCATATCTTCATTTAAATTATAAGTTCGGCCTGTGCACAAGATAAAGTCATCTTGGAGAAGAGCAAGAAATTATTTTAAAGCTCAATCATGTGGTGACTCCAGCTTCAGTTTAGACAACCAATTTTCTAAGACCAATAAATATAATCTCCAGCAATTTATATATATATATATATATATATATATATATATGTTGCTGGTAAATACTTTCTCTCCCAGCCCAATAAACAAATAACAAAACAACATGATAGCTCTCACCTGGTAGGTATGTGCTAAATATTTATCATCTTGCCTCAGAGGTATTATTAAATCCCTAGATTTGTACTATACCTTAGTCCACAGGGACACTGATCATTTCATACTGGCAGAGACTATTGCATGTGCTGATAATAATGATAGTATGATCATTGGACCAGGTAAACAGGTAACAGCAGTTATCTTAGATACATTGGTCTGAGACATGCTTATCAGAATGTATGTTAAATCTCATGAAAATTTGGGAGCCTAAGTAATGGTAAAGTTTAATGAAGTTTCAGTGACCTTGGAAATGTTGCAATACTTCTTCCAGCTTACTTTATTTCATGGGACTCTACAAAAATTGTATTTGGCTATGTTATTCCAATTCATATATCAATTAACCTATAGGCTTTTGTTAAAGATAAAAAAATTAAAGAATCTGTATATATTCCAGACTTACAGTGTTATGCAAGCAATTTTGCCTCTTGTCTACTATGTCGCAGCCCATTTTAAGTGTCAATACACTTCAAACATTGTACATAATTATATAAAAATGGATTTATAAAATTCTGTACAAGATTGATGCCACTCCCTGAAAAGAGGCTCATAAAAGACTCCTAGAGTTTTAAAGCCAAACCTTGCTTCCTCGAATAAATATCTGTTCACCTTTATGGAAACCACTTTGACTTACTGTATACCTTCTTAGATAATGAAAACTTGATAGCGAAAAAAAATCTGACCCTTGTCATCACATATTATGTATACTGAGGAGCATTCCATTTTCAAACAGAAGCAGTATTGAAGGATTGTGCTTGGAGGCACCTGTGACTTGTATGAGCAGGTGGCTTACTGTGCTTACTTACGTCACACTGCCACCACTTCTACACAAAGCTATAGACTCAATGGGAAGTTCCTTAAGAAAAGAAAGAAGTCAAGCTTCACTTAAATATGATTACACAATATACTGATACTTCTTCCAATTTATTGCCTCAACAATTCATTGTCACGCAATAGTGGCCCTGAAGAACAGTGAGGAAAGGAACTCTTCCACTAGACAGAATATTAGCAGTAATATAGTTGTCCACTCTGCTTATAAGGAGAAATAATCTAAGAGATGGATCTACACTAATTCATGGGCATTAGATTATGGTTTGGCATTATGCTCAAGGATTTAGCCATGCTGTCAGGGATTGAGGGATTAGTAACAAGTATGTAAAAGAAGTACATAAACTGCCATTTTGAAATTGGCCAAGACTATGAATATATTAATGTCCTTTTTGAGTAATAACCAAAACCCCCATGTTTACAGAGAAAATTGTTAATGATCCAGAGGACAGGATGACAAGGCATGCAGGTACAGTCATTTTTCCTACTTTCTCAATGTTTCTTAATGAGTTCATGGATAAAGTAGAGATAGTAGTAAAGATTATGATTCTCTGCACGATTCTCACCTTGTGACACTGAGTTAATTATTGTTCTTGTTTTGATCCAATTCAAGTTATCTATAATTGCATAACAATAAATAACAATAATTTAGTGAGATCACAAATTTGCAATTTGGGCACAGATTTGGATTAAAGCCTCCTCTCTGTTTCAAGGAGCCCAAATGGAGACTGGCAGCTCTATTTTCAATATGGCTCACTCCTATGACTGGCAATTGCTTCTGACTATTGACTTGGTAATTCAGTTGTGGATACAATTTTGGGACTTCATTTCTTCTCTATATGATCTCTCATAGACTGCTTAACTTTCTCATAGCATGGTTACTGGGTTCCAAAAGTGATAATTCCAAGAAAAATCCCTCTTTCTGACCTACAAGAATATACACTCAATTTCTTGATGGAAGAGTAGCAAGTCACATTTAATAAAATGTGTAGAAGATACTGTTATGGACATCTATGACAAAGAAGTTTACTTCAGTGCCCAACTAGTAATGGTAAAAATCAACTCTAAGTATAAATACATATTTTAGCTTAGGATAACAAGAGATACTTGCATTGGCAGGTAAATAACACTTTCTCTTATATCATAAAAAAAGACAGAAGTCCTTATTAGAATAGATAATCTAGATATGGATGGATCTTCTTCTTTTCTCATTATGCCTCCATCCAACACCATCTATGAACTTAATGAATGTCTTATGTAACAAGAGGATATGTTAAGAATTTTGACCTTTATTCATCAAAAGAAATGAGACCATGAAGCTAAACCTCTGTGAAATTACTGTTTATAGCATGAAACTCATTTCACAGAGGTAGCTGGCTAAATGAAATTTTGAAGTGGACTAATGGAAAACTCAGTAAGGAATCAGCAGGGTACCCTGAGAGCCAACCAATATATGGAGCTGTTTCTCGCATAGCCTCATTTGCAATTACCTCTACCTAACTGGTTGCATCATCTCCTTCAAATCTATATCAACTCCTGCAACTCCTTGTGTGAGGAAAATACGACCTTAGATGAATACTTTCACTGACTTATGGCAGTATTTATCTGTTTGGTCTGATGGTCAGGCATTTAGAAAGGACCTGATTTGTGTTTTGGTGAATTACAGAGAAGGCTAAAATGTCTTCCTAGCACAGTTTTCCTTGAAGACATTATTGTAATTTGTAAACGCCCCACGTTTACTCCCAACACCTTTATCTATCTTCCTTTCTTACTTTTCTTCATTAGTATTTCATCACTGTTCAAAATACTATATAGCTTATTACTCTATTCACCACCTATCACATTACGCTACAATGTTTTACCCCCATCTTGTTAATTGATGCATTCTCAGCACCTAACAGTGTCTGGTATGTAGAAAACATTTCATAAATACTTGTTTGAATTATCTAGGATAAATATAATTTCTGCCACAGTATTTCAAGGGAAAGATTTTTGGAATATAGTTAACTTTGGAAGATTACACAAATTCCACAGAGATAGGATCATTAAAGATAGACATCTCAGGAATGAATTCTGATCTCCCCTAAAATTGATATGCCTAATTATAACCTCCATATGTAGTAGTATTGTAGAGAGTTGATTAGGACATGAGGGAAGACCCCTGCATAGTGGGATTAGTGTTATAAAAAAGTCTCTATAGGAATCCCTTGCCTCTTCTACTAGAAGGTATATAAAAAAAAGTCTGTGATCCAAAAAGGGTCTTCATTTGACCATTAAGACACCCTTATATTGAACTTTAGCCTCCAAAATTATGAGAAATGTTTTTATTATCTCTAAATGTATGTCTGTGACATTTTGTTATAGCAGTCTGAACACACTAAGACACCCAGTAAATAGTTTGAACTTATCTCTGTTCAAAGACAGAGAATATGGAAAGGGTATAGGAAAGACAACTATAATAAAAGGCCTCTTAACCAGTTGTAGAAATGAAGACTGTAGATTCATATGGTGTACTAGTGTTTTTAAATGTATTTAGTCCACTGGCTTCAAAATTTTTTTAAAAGTTACTGACTTAAAGAGCAAATGACCCAAACTCAGAGATAGTAGAATTTAAAATGGTGAGATTAGAAAGAGCCCATGCACATGACCTATACTAGACTCTAGTGAACATATGCCATTATTAGCCACTTAACCCCTCTTACATTTTCCACATTACAAGTTCTCCCTTCCAAAGGTAGTACATAAAAAATTATCTTCCTCAGTCTCCTGTGTAGCTAGGTTGAAGCATATGAACTAGATTCTCCAATCAGAAATAGCAATGTGAGATTTGTAAACGAACTATGTGTGGAAACAAAATCTGGGGGCATTCAATTTCTTGGTTTGAATGGTAGCACAGGTGGTCACTCTAGTAGTTTATCAGGTCAGTTTTACAATGTGATTCTGCATATTGTTTTTATAAGCTTAGTTACCAGTCTCCAGTTCTAGAGATTCTGTAAAATAAGACTGAAAAACTATCCAAAGAGATTGATTTTGCAACTTAAATCTCTAATTGAAACACTTCTACAATGATTGTGGGACTATTTTTCTTTTGTTTTATATCAATTATTCCTGAAAATATTTCAGTTTATGATGTTAGTATCTAAGGCTCATAGTTATATTTTTTCAGAGAATTACACCTTTAAGCGATTTGAATTACTTCTTCTTTGAATTTAATACATTTCCACCACTGAAATTTATTTGATAATAACAGTTCTATACCTAGTTTTTCCCTCTTATATCTTTTTATATTACTTTATTTCAACTTTATGTATTATTTTGTTCTAGAACTTTTTATTATACCAAATTTTCCATAGTTCAAGGTAAGTATTTCAACTTTATGGGGCAGTTTGACTCATGAATATTATTAATAATAACTAATTTGGACTTAATCCTGTTACTTATTTTCTATTTACAATGGTTTCTTGTTTTAACAATGTTGGTGCTCTGATTTCTCATCCATAGTTGTTGTTTTTTTCCCTCATCCAATGTGAGATATTGATTTTTTATTCCACTTTTCACATTGCCATTCTTTTAATGTTCTCAAGTCTTTAATAACTATCATTTATCAGGGGGCCAGCCAACTACAGCCTATGGATCAAAATAAAATCCAGACCATCATTTTTTTATAACCCGTGCACTAAGAATGGTCTCTATATATTTAAATGGTGCTATGTAAGTATCGAAATTGATTTTACAATTTAACATATTATGTAAGTATTTTATATTGATGTCTACATAATATCCTTAATTTACCCATGGCCTCACATGCCCAAAATATGTTCTGTTCTAAAGATAGACTTGGACTTTTAGTAGCAAACTTTGTGAAGCCTATACAGATATTGGTTTATAATGCTTCATGCCTGAAACTTGCATGTTGCAATACAATGTTACTTGAAGAAAAGAAAAAAGTAGGTACACCCTTGTGACTTGGTAGCTAAAGCGCAGTACATGTAAAGCCAAAGGACCCAGATTTGAGACCCAGGGACAAGGGAAAGAATAGTAAAAGTTTGCAAATCTTTCATCTAGAGTTGTCATTATGTATATATTCCCATTAAATAAAATAAAAGCTTTGTTTCATTGTAACTTCTATCTTCAATCAAGGTATATGGAGCACTAAATATATGCTGTGAATCAGTCTGGATATTGTAGGGCATTTTAAATTCTTGAATTTTAATTCCAGATGATTGTTAATTTTATTTTATGTAAACCACATTTTGGTTACATAATGTCTTTCACTGGCCCTGATAAATTCTACTTCATATAAATGATGTCATCTTTTATGTATTTATATTTCATTTTGTTGGCATTTACACTTGGGAAATTTTTCAGAGGAAGTATGTAGGAAGAAAATTTTCTGATTCCTGATACGTTTCAAACATGTTTTCTTCTCTATCTTATTAAATGTTTGTAATGCTGCCCATGTGTCTTTTCCTTTTAGTCATAATATTCTTTCTTTAAATATTTTAGAATTTTCATTCATTCATGAAGTTCCAAAAAACCACCAACATGTTTAAATGAGTATATGTTTAAATATTTTTCCCTTGCAACAGACCTACTCAATGTCAATATTTATATCATTTTTAGTAAAATATATTATACTATGAAAATTTGTATTATTCTTTTATTCTATTTTTTCTATTCTCTTTTCTAGACAGACATTGGGACTTCTGGATGAACTTCTATGTGTCTTTAAATTTTTCTTCTTTTCTATCTCTCTGCCTTGGAATAAAACAACAAATGAGACAGACGTGATTCCTGTCCTCATTGAGTTTCTCTCACTATAAAAGGGCAAAAGGAAGAATTCAGTGATCTTTACACTGTAATATATTTCCTCCTATGTTTATACTGTGTATTCTTGGAGAATATGTAAAATTAAAAACTTCCCTTTTCTCCTTGGGAAGAGCAGATAAATAAAATACATAAAATGAATTGCAGTGAGATTTTTAAGTAAACAAAGTGGTGTAGAAGAAAACCAAGGCTTTCATAGTGAAGAGAAGACCTGAAGAATGAGAGCTAGTTATTTAAGAGGGGTCAGGGCTTGGGCAAAGGTAAGCACTGGTGTGCTCAAAGCACTATCTAAAGGATAGTTTGACTAGATAGTAAAGAATGCCAAGAGGACAGTGGGCCAAGGTGAGATTGCAAATCTATGCAGGATCTAGAATGTTTTGGTCCTTTAAATACTGTGGTAACTGGTCTGGATTTTATTCCTAGTGATAACTGGAAGCCATTGAAGGGTTTACCTTTTTCAAAAATCACTCTGGCTTCTAGAAGAAGAAACTTCTTAACAGAATAGTTAGAAGAGTAAAATTTCAGAGTGAAAAAGGAAGATAGCTTGGATTATAAAATACCAAAAATTTATCAAACTTTAGGGATGTGTTCATAGATGTACTGAGAAAAAAATCAGGTCATTAACATTTAAAAATGTATTATTATATAGGAAAGGTGGAGATACAAGTATTAAACTTAAGACAAGAGAAAAAATAAAAATAAATCTCAGAAAAGTAGAAGAGAATAAGTAAGTAAAATAAAGTCTATAAAATAATTAGCAAAAACCTGATATAAAAATTGGTGTTTCTGAAAAACAACAAATGACAAGTATAAGCAAAATTTTAATTTTCATATTGATTGTTTAAATGACCACCAGACTGCTTTTAAAATACATATAAACTATTATCAAAGACCATCAATCTGTTTTCTCCATAGTTATTTCTACATCAGTATTGTTAGTGCCAAAATATTTTTTGCAATTATGGACGAAAAATTCATATTTTTCTTTTTATATATATTTATATAAAAGAGACACTAATACTTTTTTCATTTTATCAGTCCTTTGATCTGTTCTTTAGTTGAACACCCTTTTTTTTCTTAAGTTGAACACCCTATTTGCACTCTTTATTTTGGGGAATGTTTGACTTTTTCTTATTAGTTCACAGTAATTTTTACTATTAAGAATATTATTCCTTTTTGAGCCATATGTTTAACTAATATTTTCCAACTCAAAGAATTAATTTACTTTGATATAAAAAAGACTTTTTGCTATTGTCATTGTTTCTTCTTTGTGTCCTTTTTGAAAGAGGATAATTACTTCAAAGTTTTACTTTATACTTTTCAATTTGGAGGTAATACTCACAAGCTTTTTCCTCACCATAAAATATTTAAAACAAATGTTCATCCAGGATATTTTTGTTTTGCTTAAATTTGATCTACCTAGGACTTATTTTGTTGTGAAAAGGTAGAGGCACACTTTAAGTTTCTCAAAATGTCTACACAATTATTTCTAATACCATTTATTGCATACTTTTTAGTTAACTAATTTTCAACATTACAGTAACTAAATTAGTGAAATGTTGGATTTGCTGGAGAGTTTATTATGCTACTGTTTTTTATTTTCAAAGTAGAGTATATAGCACTATTTCATATTCTCACTGAGTCTTTCAAAGAACAACTTATTCATTGAAAATATTCTGAGGATATTGCTTTACTTTGATTTATGTTGAAACAAACTCTGGGGCTTTGCTGTTGGAAATATTATATATATGTATATATACATATATAATTTTATTGTTTAATTAGGTTTTCTGTTAGATTTTAACTACAAATTAGGAAAGGATGAGTGATTCAGTAAAATCATAATTCAGACACTTTTTTGAAATCTATGAAGAAGCAAAAGCTTCACCCTACTTTAGCTTTGTGATTTTCTGTTCCCACCAACTCAAGAACCAAATATTGCTAAAAGATAGAATAAATACTTACAAATATTTTTCCACATTCATGTGACAGCTATTTTTAGAGATGCCACCACCAATAAACCATAGCTCCCAATACTCAAACCACTGTAATCAATATTCTTTGAATCTGTCCTTATCCTAGGACTTGCTTTTACCCTACAGAATATAACAAAAGTGAGGCTGTATGACTTGTTTTCCTTAGAGACGTATCTATTTATTTAGTTGTTCATTCTTGGTTTTTCACCAGTCCCCAGGTCTTGAACCTGGATCCTTAGACTATGTGTGGTTTGTATACCAGTGTCTCAGTCACCTGAGCCACAAAGCACGCCCCTGTATGACTTTTAAGGCCAGATCAGAAGACTGATGGCTTCCACCTGCATATCTTGGTATCATACTGGATTTCTAAGATTAACTGAGGCCTTAAAATAACTCCAAATCTAGCCACCTTTGACTGCAAGCACATATGAGAGAAGTTCAAGTACGTACCACCCTACTGAAAACGGATGACCCATAAAAAAGTGACATAAAATAATGGTTTTAAGCCATTAAATTTTAAAGTTATCTGTTATGTAGCAACAGGTAACCAGATTAGCACATGCAGATTTCCCCCACTATCTGAAAGTAGAACACTCCCATTTGGATTTGGTAGGTAATTTTTTCGGTCTAGAATGGCTAAAAAAATCTGTATAAATTAATTATAAAAGTATTCCTAGACCCAAAAACAAATCTATTAAACAATACTAAATAAGAATGTTGTACTTTTGGATAGTGGAGGAAATCTTTAAACTGTGCATGGCGATATAGCTACATGTAGATACACACTTTTCAAACGTGTGGAAAGTACATAAATTGGTTGTGCTACACATTTTGCTTTGCAACTTACTTTTTACACTAATGATATGTCATTCACCTATTTCTAAGTCTGATTTTTCATCTATATACTTTACTGTGAATAGAATCATATTAATGGTATTAATATTCAAATAGAAATAGTATTGTATATCTTAAAGCATGTATTATATGAAATTTCTGTTCTAAATACTTTACATATCTGGACTACTTGAATACTCATGGCACACAATGAAGTACTTACTGTCATTATCCTCATTTTGTAGATAAAGAAACAGAAAAAGATAGGTTAAGTAAATCCTCAAGATCACACAGTAAACTAACAGCCAGGACACAAACCAGCAGTCTGTCTCTACTGTCTGTGCTCTTAAGCACTGAACTTCATTTGTGTAACAGTACCACTATTTAACTATCTCAATATTCCATTGTTGAGGGACATTTAGGATGTTTCCAATAATTTCCTAGTATAATGCTATAACAAATATTCTTATGGGTATAGTTTCATGCATTTTGTTATCAATCGTAGGAAAAGATTACTAGAAGTGGAGCTGTTGTAAGATATATACATTTTAACTGTTAATAGCTGCCAAATTGTCTCCCACCAAACTGAATGCTGTGGTTATACCTATAGGTGGACAAGAAAGACTGTAATTATATTCCTTGTTTTGCATTTATCATAAAAACTATTGTCTTTTAGTTTCTCCTTACCAAAACCTCTTAAATTAATGACACTAAAAGGGCACTCTAAACCATAGCTAATTTGTCTACTTTATATTTCCACATTTAAATCTCATTCAGGTTTGTAGTAGTAGGTGAAATTAAATTTAAAAAACACAAAAACATCAAACTTATCACAGTGGACTTCTAGTTTTAACACCGATATTATCTGAAAAACTTAAAACATTTATAATTGACTTTTGTTTGCTTATATCTTCTCTCTTCTATCTTAATTACCAAAAATTGAAGGAAAATTCTGTTGTACATTTTCTCGAATTCAATAGATGAATAAAAGGTAAAGTTTGAAATATAGAGTCCTAGATGAGGAATTTTGATATAATTGAAGGTGAAACATCACATCTTAGGAAAATGGCTTTACTTTAACATACATAGATTTAACAGTGCAGGGTATTTTGAATTCTAAAAAGCAATCACTACAAATATATGCAAAATTAGTTACATTTTATCAATATACAGCAACTTCTTTCTAGTCAAGAGAATTTTTATTTCCATTTATTTCTTGTTATATGTGGTATAATTTACATTCAGAAAGCTTATTCCAATGCACAATCAACAGCTTAATGGCCTTGGCTGTGCATCCGTCATCGTGTGCATCAGTCATCGTGTAAACAAAAGTGCTGTGTTCAGAAAAGTGACTAAATAAAGTTATAATACAAAGGGCAAATCATATAAAGAATAAAAAATAGTCATAATATATGGAAATCAGGGTAAATAGATATGCACAGAGAAAAATGAAATTAAATGTGTTGACCAATGGCAGGTTTTTCTTCAACATATGCTGAATTAATCTCTAGGAATTTGAGGGAGAACATAGAGTGTTGAGATTCCATACAAGGGTTGGGACACATTTACTACATTTTGTAATCACTCATTAGATTCTTTGGCAAGTATTTGATTTGTTCACATTAAATTCAGTTATAACAGACCCTTGAGTATACATAACTTTAAGTAGGTTAGAGTTCAGATTTTATCACTAATGAAAAACTATTTTCAGAATTAATGATTTTATATGGTTTATAAAATATTGATTTTTACAATACTGCATTTCTAAGTGATACAAAAGAATTTCAGCATTCCTTGTTGGAATAGCAGTCCACATACATCCTAAGGACCTGGATTCAAATCCCAGGCCTGGGGGGAGTAGTCACAATGAACAACTAAATATAATAAATAAAATGCTTCTTACTTTTCTCTCCCCACCCCTGCCTCTGCTACCTCTGCTCACCTTTACTCCTGCCTTCACCTTTCCTTTAAAAAAGAATTTCAAATCCAAAGCCCAAGTATATTTGTGACCTACATTTCTTCTTCCCACCTGAATCAATTCCAAACAGAATTTATTTGAAGTACCAAGTTTTCTCAAAATTAACATTCTTACATAAATGTGAAAAACTATTTTTCTTTAATATTCAAATTATCTTAATGTAAGGTAAAGAAATTATGATTCTAATATCAAATTGCTCTTATTACCATCATATATTGCCCTTAGTTATAACTTCTTTTAAAACTGAACTGATAAGGTGTTACACCTCAAATCAGACATGTTAGCTACAACTGTGGCATATGCTAATTTATAGTTGCAGAAAGAATGATCAAAAATGTACTACGGTCACCATCCAGTAAGGTCATAGTACTTGGGTTTCAGGAGGTTAAGTTTATTTATTTTAGTTTTACTTTTTGATACCTTGGCAACATAAAGAAATTATATAAATAAGTAATAAAGAGAAAAAATAGAGTCAACTGAGTACAAGTGAGGCAGGCTATAGATCCAATAAGGCCATAGAAGGAATATGTATTCCAAAACATTCACTTTATTTAACAATTTGCCATTTTGACATAGTCTCAAAAGAATATTACCTGCTTATACATGATTTTCAAAGTGTATTAACTATGTTGTATAATAGACAATTTTAAGTAATCTTGTGAAAGCTAGAAAACACTAAAAAGACAAGTTGCATCCTATACATTTTTTATGAACAAGACCATTACGCATTGTTCTAGCTGTATTTCAGTTGCATTCACTTTTGTCATTTTTATGTACACTTAATTATAAGTTGCTTTTAAATATGTTATCTTGATAAAAGGTATGGCTATATGACTTTTTCATTCATCCCACAAGATATACATGACAGAGACAGACCACAGATATAAATATCTGAATTTCCCTATATTGGTTGTTATGACCAAAGTCAGTAAAATAATTTCAAAAAATTTTTCTATTTTAGGTCTGTTTCTGTATATGAAACATGAAGTGACAATATTGATTAGGCTCCAGGAGAATTGCACCATCTGTGCACACTCTAGGTATTTCAATGAGTTTATTTCCTGCATCCCAAACTCCAAAGACAGTTACATCATTATTATTTCCAAACAATTTATATTTCTCTATCAAAGCAGTCCTAGTGAACATTTAGTCAGTTAAAATTGCTGGACAGCAGAACCAAAAAAATCAGAAATAAAGATGGTATTAAAATTCTGAGAAACACTGGCACGCTACTGAGAAATAACATAGGTACACACAACATAATTTTCCTCTCTCTGGAACATTAGTATCAACTTGGATGCCACATTTTAACTTGGGAAATATTTCAGGACTTCTCACACCTCTCCACATTAGGAGCCTCTCTACTGTCCTCCCAGATCACCCTGTACTTTTCTCTAATGTATTATTATTATTTATTTATATTAGAAATTCTGAGATATTATCACAATATGATGACAGAACATTCCCTGCTTTGATCCCAAAGAAATAACTAATAATGAACAAAGAATGAGACACGACTGAGAGAATCTCACAGACTGGTGATGAGGTTGAAGAGCCCTCTGCATCTTAAAAAACAACACAGACTGCACTTGAAATTACACCAAAGACATCTATGTATTTGTGTGATAGAAGGTATGTGGAAGAGAGATGTGTTTTGGTAGTGAGAGAGGGCTTAGAGATTTAAGGGTTGCCAGTCCAGTCAGCATCCTTAGCAAGAAGAAAGTTTATAATGTGTACTACATGGCCTTGGCCCAGGTGAAGTACAAAGCAGAATTGCTGGCATGTTCCACACATAGAAATACGCAAGGGAACTTGAGACCTAAATGTAATATAACATTAGAAGGAGAGAACAAAACTCTTCAGAAAACAAATTAAAAGATTATATCTTTCTAGCAGATAAAGAATTTAAATTAGCTATTATAATCTCAATGGGATTCAAAAAATAACTCAGAAAAGTAATACAAAGAGATGCAAAAAATAAACCCTCAAGGAAAACAAGTAAAGGAGATATAAGAAAACTCAATAAAGAAATTCAATGAAATAAAAAATAATATTTAAAAATGATGATAAGAATGGAAACTTTCATTAAATTTACAAAGATATAGGATGTGAAAAACTCAGTAACAGACTGTAAGAGCACTATAAGAAGTAACTCAAAAACTGAGACTGTTAGAGCATTATAAAAAGATAAGAAAACACAGTAGATCTAATTGGAAGAATGAATCAGTGATCTTGAAGACAGAAAGCTATAAATGATCCTGGGGGAAGAAGAGAGAAAAATATGATTTAAAAATGAAGAAATATTATGAAAGTTATTCAATCCCATTAGGAAAGACAACATAAAGATAATGGGTATCCCAGAGGATAAAGAAAGATACAAAATAATAGAGTTTATATAAAGAAATAATAACTGAAAACATCCCAAACCTAGGTAGGAATTGAATATACAGTTCCATGAAACTGTCAGAACACGTTTATCTAAATGAATAGCTACCACACCAAGATACAAATTAGTAAAACTATGGCAAACATTAGTGAAACAATAAAGATTCCAAGACAAAGAGAGAACATTACAGGTATCTAGAGGGAAAATATTAGATAATCTATAAAGGTAGTCCTATCAGGCTCTCATCAGACTTTTCAACAGAACTATACAGGTCAGGAGAGAATTTAATGAAATATTCAAAATACTTAAAGATTAAAATCTACCAGTCAAAAAACAAAAAACCCCAAATGTATCACTCAAAACTGTCTCTGAGATATGAAGGAGAAATAAATACTTTCCTAGACAAACAGAAGCTAAAGGAGTTCGCAACTAATAGACATCCCTTAAAAGAAATATTGAAAGGAACTCTTCTATCTAAATTTTAAAAAAGAATATTCACAAACATTGAAGCAATAAATAGAATCAGAAAACAAAATATAGCATGAGAGTAGCAAGCCTTCATATATAAATAACAACTCTAGAGGTAAATGGTCTGTGAAAATGGTCAGTGAAAAGGAACACAGTGTAAGATGGATTAAAATACAAAACACAACTTTATGATGCCTAGAAGAGATTCAGATAATGTATAAAGACAAATAAAACTTAAACTGAAAAAATGGAAAATAGTACTCTACTCCAAGTCAATAGAAAGTTTAAAAAGGTAACAACTGCTATATTTGACTATCATCCAAAATGGTAATAAGAGACAATATTGAACATCATTTAACAATAAAAATATGAATACAACAGAAAGACATGATACTTATTAATATATATGCATCCAATGTAGGTGCAGCAAAATATATAAAGCAAATATTAACATACTTAATGGGAAATATTGACAGTCACACAACAATAGTTAAGGTCTTTAATATCCCACTTACACCAAAAGTTACAAATACTGACATAAAATCAGCAAGAAAAGAATGGTGTGATGACAAGTTAGATGAAATGGTTTTCACAGGTATTTATAGATCACTATACCATAAAACAACAGAATGCATATTTATTTCAAGTGCTCCTGGAACATTGTCAAGGATAGACCATTTAATGGTATGCAAAATAAGTCCCAATATATTTTGAACATTCAAACCAGATCGATCATCTCTTTGGACCACAACGGTATGTATGAAACTAGATTATCACTTAAAGGAAGAGGGGAAAAGCACAAATTTGTGGAAGCGAAATTATTCTAATGAACAAATATTGGGTCAATAAGGAAATCAAAGGAGTAATTTAAAAAATACCTGAAAACAAATGAAAATAAAGACTCAACTTATTTGAACCTCAGGAATACAGCAGAATAGGTACTAATAAGAAGTTTAAAGCAATACAATTGTAGCTCAAGATCTGAAGAATCACAAATAAAAATCTAAGCCTAAAACCTTTATAGGAAAAACAATAAAAATGCCAAAGCACAGTTGAATGAAGTAAAAACAAATTAGAGCAGCAATAAACAAAATAGAGAAAAAAAGACAATTCACAGAATCAATAAAACCAAGAGCTAGTTCCTTAAAAATGAACAAATCTTTAGATAGATTCAAAAAGAAGAGAGAAAACACAATTAAATAAAATCAGAAAAAAAGAGAAGGTGAAAAAGATACTACAGATATACAAAGGAATACAAAAGAGGATTATTCACATTTGTGTGGCAATAAATTGGAAAACCTAGAAGAAATAGATGAATTATTTGATATATATACATATATATCTAACATTCTAAACATGAAACAGGAAGAAATAGAAAATATGAATAGTTTTTCATAAGTAGGGGACATTTAAAGGTAATCAAAAATCTCCCAACAAACAAAATCCAAAGAAAATTATGTCAAACTTTCAAAAGAAGAACTATTTCCTATCCTTCACAAATTCTTAGAAAAAAGAAAGGTGAGAAAACTTTCAAGTACATTTTATGAAGGCAATATTGAGGTGATCAAAAAACATACAAGGATATCACAAAAAATAAATGATCTATATATCTGATGAATATAGATGCAAAAATCCTCAACAAAATACTAGTAAGCTGCTATTTTCTGGTGGCTCATGCATTAAGTCTATAGTTTTGGTACACTTCACATAAAGACCAAGGACACAGGTTCATGACCTGGAGCCAGAGGGACAATCAATATGAAAACTACATAAATAAAATGCTTCTTCTTTCTCTCTCTTCATGCTTGCCTGCCTGCTTACTTGCCTTCATTCCTGCCTGATTCCTTCCACTTAAAACAAACACTAGCAAACTGAATTGACAATATCTTAAAGAATCCTTTATATAAAGCAATATTTGTTCTACAGACATAAGGATAGATATATACAAATCAATAAACATGATATGCCACTTCAACAGAAGGACAAAATCATACAAACATCTTAACAGAAGTATAAAAAACATCTGACAAGTTTCAACATACCTTATGATAAAACCCTCTACAAAATGAGTATGAAAGAAACATGCTTCAACATAATCATAATCACTTATGACAGACTGGCAGTCAACATGATACTGAATGGTGAAAAACTCGAAGTTTTTCTTCTAAAGTTCACTCACAAGCAGTATTCAATATAGTATTGTAGGTCCCAGCAAGAGCAATTAGGTAAGGCAAGGAAATTCAAAACATTTAAACTGCAAAGGAAGAACTAAAACTATCACCATTTCACAATGATGTAATGCTTACATAGAAAACACTAAGATTCTATTAATAAGGTACTAGGCAATCATAAATAGTACAGTAAACTGGTAAGACACAACATTAATATACAGAAACCTGCTGTGTTTCTGTTTGCAAATAATGAACTAGAAGAATAAGGAACCAGGAAAATAATCCCTTTTATAATAATACTTAAAATTAAATAACCTGGAATCAATTCAACCAAAATTGTGAAACACCTGTGCATGGAAATTTATAACATTGTTGAAAGAAATGAGAGATACAAACAAATGGAAAGATCTTTCATGCTTATGGATTGGAAGAATTAACATCTTAAAGTGCTTATATTGCCTAAGAAAATATGCAGTTTTAATGCACTCACCATCAAAACCCCAATGACTTTCTTCGAAGAAAAAGAACAAAAAAATTCTATAATGTATTTGAAATTACAAAGGACCCCCAAATAGCAAAAATAATCCTGAGGGAAAAAAGGAATAAAAATGGAGAGTATAATGCTCCCTGATTTCACACTCTACTACAAAATAATAGTAATCAAAACAATGTGGTATTGGAATAAAAGAACTGGAAAGGAGAATCAAGAAATAATTCCACACATACATGGAAAACTAATTTACAACAAAGGAGTCAAGAACATACAATGGAGCAAGCAACGGTGATGGGTAAACTGGAAAGCCGCATGCAACAGAACAAAACTAGACCACTAACAGCACAACCAAAACTAATTCAAAGATAATTCATGAATTGAACATAAGATTTAAAACCATAAAAACCATATTAGAAATTATAGTTGATATTTTCCTTTATTTTGGTCTTAAAGATGTCTTTGGTGACTTGATTCCAAAAGCAAGGGAAATAAAAGCAAAAGTAAACAAAATCAGACTACACTAAATGTAAAAGATTTTGCATACTAAAAGAAACTATGATAAAAACAAAGACATTCCATTTAATGAGAAGATATTTGCACACCCTACAGCTATCTGACAATGGGTTAATATCACATATATGCATATATGTATATATGAGCATAAATATATATAGAGAAACCCAATAACAAAATCAATCTGATTATTAACTGGGCAGATAATTTAAATAGACATTTCTAAAAATGATATACAGATGGCCAACAGGCACATCAAAATTTGCTCATAATCTTTAAATTTTAGGTAAGTATAAATCAGAATGACCATAGACTGCATCTCACACCTTCCTGTGAGAATGTTAATTATTCAAAAGACAAGAAACAACATGTATTGGAGAGGATATAGAGAATATAGAGAGAAGTCAAGTCTTGTATATACTGTTTAAGGCATGTAAATTTTATTTTACAGATATGTATATATGTATGTATGTATATATGTATATAGACCCTTATGTTCACTGTAGCATTGTACACAAAAGCCAAGAGCTGGAAAAAACCTAATTGCCCATTGACAGATGATAGGATAAAGAATATGTATTGTATATACAGAGTGGAATAATATTTAGTTATAAAGAGGATAAACATGAATGGACCCAAGAGAGGCTTAATGAATTAAGTCAGGTAGAGAGACTATCATTGTATGATATCACTCATATGTGACATGTAGAGAATTAAAACAAATAAATGAACTATATAAAATAAAAATAAACTTTTATACTATAAGATCATGTTAGTGGTTACCAGAAAGGAAGGGGAAAGAGGGCAGTTAAATCAAGTAAAAGGGGTAAATTGCATAGTTAAGGATAGAATCGAACCTTTAGTGGTGAACTTAATATGGCATATACAAATGTCGATTTATATTTATGATGCACACCTGGATTTTACATAATGCGATAATACAATGTTTAGTTAATCAAAAAATAGATGAAAAATAAATAACATGAAGAGATAGCTTAAAAAAAGATGGAATCAGTTATAGCATTAGTTCCCATTATCCACTGTGGACATACTTCATGAACCCCATTGGATACCTGGAACCCATTATACCACCAACCCTATATATATTATATTGTTCTTATATGTAAATATATATTTAAATTAGACACAGTCAGGGTTTAACAATAATAACTAATAATAAAACAGGTATAACTTATGGAAATAAAATTTATGTGAATGTGAAAAAAAAGATACCAGAAATTCTACATAAAGTTGGCTATGTTTTTTATTCACTCTTGCTCATATCAATGTTTATAAAATAAATGAATTAATAAATGACTGAAAAAGTGTGGCTGTTGTCCACTGGCTTTAAGAATGAAGCTTCATAATTTCTACCTGGAGCTTTGTTAAAACCAATGTTGTGTGATAAACATGAAATATTATTCAAGAATAGTTAAATAATAAAATTGGTACATACTGAGCACTACTTATGTGCCTAGCAATGTGTAAATCACTTCACTGGTGAAATTTAATATATCCTATTATTTATGACCCATCTACTAGGTAGTTTATACTATATAGACAGAAAATAAACTGGACATGTAAGACTTTCATGTCTTTTATCTGATTCTCCAATTCACTTACTATTATTTTTTACCTGTGCAATAAGAAGGGTAATAACTGGGTTCAATTATCTTCAAAATTAAAGAGAAGCAAATTAGGGAAGCAATACATTCATGTGATAGTAATGATGCCAAGCATCCTGTTAAGCAACTTAGCTTCATTAGTCTCATGCAGTTGCATGAGAGCATATTATGCTCATTTTAAAGGTGAAGAATGTAAGGCTCAGAATATTTAAGTATCTTGCTTGTGGTCATGCAACTGATAAGTAGCAAGTGTTGAATCTAAAATTCAAACCCAGATCAGTCTGACTTCAAAGCCTGAATTAGATTTTACACTGTAATCCACAACCTCTTAATTACTATTACTGTTATCTAAACATAATACATTTTTAAAGAAAACAGCTTTATCGAGATGTAATTCAGATGTCATACAAGTCACCTATTTAAGTTGTATAATTCAATATTGCCTAATAGAGTCACAAGATTATACAACCATCACCACACTCTAATATTTGCACATCTTTGTTTCCCCCCAAAAGAAATCCATATACCAAACATTTTTCATCCTAGTCTGTGATAAATCATTTTGTCATAATTGACTCTATAAACAAATGACTTCATAGATTTATCATGGAGTTTGGGAAGAATAATATTGGAATAAATATTTTCTCTATTACCATTTTACCATTATCTGCCCTGAGTATACATCATAGGTATCCAATCAGTCTCCCAGAGAAAGAATAATCTTGAAACCATAAATCCAAATAGTAACACATTCTTAAATAACTCTTAGTGAAGCACATCATGCTGGGCCAACAATGTTGACTTAGAGGAACAGCAATAAATGCTTTTATCCCTTCTCAAATCATGGTCTATGTTTTTACAGTATACATGCATATAACAAGCTCTCTCAGTTTACTGCGAGATAATAGAATACCTGAAAAGAAAATTTTCATGATGAAAGTTTGGGGCAGTACAGAGCACATGGTTTGAATAACCTATCAAAAACACAGAGAGCCACATGAAAAGGGAGAAAAGCGTTGGACAACTGAGGAGCAGGTCATGGGCACAAAGCATCTGAAAAAGGGAAAAGAAGTAACAGAGTAGTGAGAGAATGCTAACGAGGAACTATGATGACTTCACAATTTCCTTTTAGTTAGCAATGAACAAAACTACCAATAAGGCAAACAAACTCACTCTGCTAATAATGTGTTCCACAAATCATATTTTGAGACACACTGATTTAGAAGTATCATGTAGGGAAAGTTCCTATTTTTCCCCTGCCTCCTTTTAATTGGGGTGAATAAGATTGACACTCTGACATGATTATATAATACTCACTTATGGTTTATTATAAACTTGCAAACTGCAAGAGCACACAAATATAATGGAACTTATAAACAAATTGGTCATTTATCAAGTGGAGCCTGTATTTAAAGTTATTACTGCCATTCCTGCTTAGTTTATAGCAAAGAACTTATAACTGAGTTGATACATTTTGCTTCAATGTTTTCACTGTTAACATTATATGCTTTCCCAACCCCTCAAAGCACAGAAAATCTTCATAAAAATCATGGACTTACAGTTATAAACTTCTTGCAATAGCCCATTAAAAGAAAAGAGTGTAACAAGTTTTTCATTAACTAAAATCAATAACATATACCACTGCAATTTGCCATCATTGCAAAAACATTGCTTTCCTGAGAGAATATAAAAGGTTTTAAGTTCAACGTCACAGAAGTAACCAAAATTAGCAGTAGGCAGTGGTATGAAATCAATAGAATCTTTGTGCTCCAAATCCTATACAGAGATCTTTAAAAGTATATAATAAAGCAAAAGTATAAAATATACAAGGAGAATGTGCAATGCCAATCAGTAATGATCACTCTTAACCTGACAATAGGAGCTGTGAAGAGTATTCTACTTGCTGTCTTATATTAAGTCAAGGTTAATGAATCATTTTCATTTTAGAGAAAACAATTACTGGTGTTTGTGTATTTCTACCACAGAATTTATTCTATAATAGACCATTGGAGAGATGAAAGATACATTACTTCCTGGATACTGCTTCCATTATATAATCCCACTTCTAAATTATTTCTCCTCCTCCTTCTGAAAAGCAAGTTCTGAAAGTCATCCTGAAAAACAAAAATCTCAATTTTCAAAGGGGCTTTTGAAAACTATGTAAAAATCTATTTGAATAAATGGAAAAAGTATTGTTAACCACTTTATTTTGTCCTATTTCCCTGCACAGTGCTTTCCTAATGTAAAAAATCTGGTTGCAGGGATCTTAACTCAATGACACCTCCTATTACCACATACCACAAATGTTTACTATCACTTAGTATAATAGTTACACTATTTACCATGCATGAGGCAACATGCTACTTGTTTTATATTTAGTTCATTAATTCCCCCGTACTTCCTATGATGTAGTCACTTTTTAGATGAGGAAATCAAGCTTTACAGAGGCTAAACAAATTACTCCTTAAAGTTATATTGTCACAGAATCAAATTATATATAATTATATATATATATATGATTTTTGAAACACCCAAAATAAGTGCAAAGAGCAGCCCCAGGACTAACTTCCTGGACACTGTAGCTACTGGGGGTACAGAATGACATGAGTTTTATCAAACAGTAACCTAAAAATTTATTCTAGGTAAACCCATCCATACAGCTGAATGCTGTTTGCTATATATAGTCAGTATTCCAGAGTTCCATTACATACTAAAGAGGTAGAGCTACAGTGGCTGTGTTTGTACTGAACATGTACAGATTATTTTTTCTTTATTTCATTATTCCTTAAACAATACAATAGCTATTTACATAGCATTTCCATTTTATTAGGTATTGTAAGGAACATGGAAATGATTTAAAATTTGCAGGGAGAGGTGCTTAGGTTCTATGTAAATATTATGCAATTTTACTACGTTTTTTTTAAGAAAAGAATGAAGGGAGGAAGGGAGGGAAGGAAGGAGGGAAGGAGGGAGGGATGAAGGGCGAAGAGGAAAAAAAAATTAACTTAGCTGCTTATTTTGTTTTTAACTTTGGCCAGGGTATTCAATCTGGGTTCTTGGGATTTACATGTTCCATAGGCCAGCCATCTCAGCCACCAGAGTCACTAGGGTGCACTACCATGCCACGACATATAAGGAACTGTAGCAGTACAAGATTTTGGTATACACAGGTTCTGAATCCAATATCCCAAAGATGCCAAGGGATGATTTTATACAAGAGATAAATAATAAAAAATAAATTGGGGTATCAAACCAAAATATGATTTGGTTTCCTTTTTCTTTAATAGTATTCATGATCTGATATTGCTTGATTCCAATAATTTTTGAAAACATGTATTTCTAGTTACAGTCAGAACTGTAACAATTGGGATATTTTGTTTATTGTTTGATTCCTTTATATATTTTAAAATTTATTTTATTATGATTTCTTTCTTTTACATTACTTTATGATTTTCAGGGATAATAGACGTATACCTCAATCAATGCATATATCACACCACAAGCACCACAGAGTTCTACTGCCAATAAACACTACCATTTCTTCTCTTCCAACTTCAGGACCTCTTTACTTGCCACTCCCCTACCTCTGATAACCACAGTGTTGCATCCTAGAGCTTTTTTGTTTTGTTAGTCCATTTATTTTGCTTATATTCTACATGAGTGAAATCACATGGTATTTTATTTTCTGGCTTATTTTGCTTAGTATAATCATCGCAAGTTCCATCCAGGCTGTTGCATAAGGCCCAATTTCATTTTTTCTTTTAGTAGATGAGTATAATTCCATTGAGCATAAATACTACAACCTACCTATCTAGTCATCTGCAGATGGACGTTTAGGTTGTTTCCACATCTTAGGTTTTATGAATTGTACTGCTACAACACATGGATTCAAATATATTTTCTGATTATTGCTTTTGGATTCTTCATATAGCTATAAGTGGAAAGCTAGATCAAATGGTATTTAATATCATTATAAATTAATTCAATATTTCAAAACATTTTGGTGGTCCATAAATGAACCAGGTTCTCAGTTTAAATTTGTTTACCTCCAAATTCATATTATCAGTTTTATAGTTATGTGATTAATGGGTAGTACCATGATTAGGGTGAAGTGAGTGTGGTGCCTAAAACACACAATTTTAAGGAGAGTCTAATTTAAGGAGGCACAGTCCTGAGAATAAGTGGTCTCTTACCCCACCTTACTCCCACTCATGCGATTGGATAAGTGCAGTTTAAGATTCCTGATGACAAATAAGAGAACGTTATCCTGGGTGTTCACTGATTTCCAATAAGCATCACAACAGTAGATATTTCCACTAACTCACCAAAGGTAAATGTATGCTTTGAATATAGAGGTAACAAAGTTGGTATGTTAGGAAGAAATTTATATTCCATTTAGTTTCCAGATCTAAAGACTAACAGAGCAACTCCAGCAAGTGTTCAGCTGTCTCTAAACAGATTTTATTTTCCATCACATGAAAATCAATAAAATTTGTTTAAGGAAACCCACAACCTTAGCTTCATGAGCAATTAATACCATGATCCTACCAACTGAGTTAAATAACTAGCTCAAACTATTTGTAGGTATATCCTGTGAGATGAACAGTCTCAGAAATAATAACATCAGCAAAATTTGATAGTGTTTAGCAATTTCTGCTTATCAGAGCAGAATTAAATCACAAGTTAACTGCACTGCAGAGTTCCTTACTCTATCAGAAAAGATTTCCACGTGATCACAGTCAAGGTCAGCAGTGGTATGAAAAAGGTACCTACAATTCATTAGTTGGTGAATCTAGTTTCCAATTCCATTTTTTACTTTCATGAATACAAGTATAAAAACTATTGCAGAAATCAATTTTAGAACATGAAATGAGGAGATAGTATCATAAAGCATCCTTGACATTTCTAGAATACACATTTATGAGTTTATCTCTCAAATACTGAGCATAGGGAGTAAAATACTCGTAGAATGCATATATCCTGCTCACAGAAATAGTGGTAGCAAATATAAAATTTATATATCACTAAAATATGTAATCCAAATATACATTTTTTTAGTACATTCTGGTACCTGATCTAAAAGTTATGTGCCTCAGACTTTCTAAGGTGTTTTAAGTTCAAATTGGAATAAAATACTCAAACAAAATTCATGTCACAAAGAGGGATCCTCTAAGCTATTCAAATGGTGGGGTAAATTGTATGCATTAAAAAATATCCAGAAACCTTCAGTTTGTAGGGAATATATATCACTGTAAATAAAAACATATTCTTCTAAATTTAGATATTAAATATCTGCTTAATATATACTCTCACCTCATTAAACAGAGTTAAGTAACTATGATTAAATCTCTCCTTAAAGTCCAGATTTTCCTGCATTTCAGCATAATTTGAAAGCTAATTTTTTAAAAGAAAGGTGCAGGCAGGAATGAACATGAGTTGGAAAGCAGGCACGAAGAGAGAGGAGGAAGAAGTATTTAATTCTTATTTAGCTTTTCCCATTGGTTTTTCCTCCTTGTCCCCCAGGTCTTGAATCCAGGACCTTCGGGTGTGCATGGGACTGCTCTCAGGTGTACTAGACTGCTAGGCCTTCAGGGTGCACCCCGAAAGCTGTTATTTATATTACTCAGTATCACAGGTAGAAATGGAGACAATATGATGTTTTAAAGTGAATATGTATCTGAATTCAAACCAAGTACATTTTTTATTTTGTTTTTATTTTCTCTATTCATTTTCCCTGTCATTTTATATCTCCCAAAATTAAAAGCAATGTCAAAATGAAAATCGAATTACTATTTTTATTAGTTGTGTTTCCATAAAATATTTTTATATAAACAACTCAATTTAACATAATCATGTCACCAGGGTCTTATGTATTTAACCGCTATTATGTATTTGTCCCATTGATGTTTTCTATGTGTTTCTCTACAACAGTCACTTTCCTTTATAGACAGTAAAATATTGATATAACTATCAATTTTAGAACACTAGAATATTAGGATTAGAAAGTCCCCTAAATGTTACTTTGTCCAAATATCTAATTTTACAAAGGAAACTTGGGGCCACAGAGAGGAAATAATACAAAAAGCTGAGTCTAGCAGCAGGGAAATAAACAATTTTCTCTGTTAACATGTAATCATGTACCATTGTATCCAAAATTCAGAAAAAAAATATGTAGAACCCATAAATAAACCAAAACTATAATGGTCAATCTATCTAGATCCATCTCAAATATATA
>RJWH01002136.1:165156-263314 GCA_004363575.1 Solenodon paradoxus
CAACCTGATGGAATCGAAAGGGATCATGTTATGTCAAATAATCAAAAAATAAAAAGTACAGATGGTTTCACTTAAAAGTGGAATATAAAGAAATGAAAGAAACAGACAAATCACAACAAAAATCAAAGGATGAAGAACTGTGGCTACTAGGGCAGTAGGAGGAGAAAGGGAACAAGGCATGAAGAAATTAGTATGGTGGTGGTGGAGGACACTGGAACTCTGTGATGGATGTGGCGTGAAATCCACACAGATTTAGGTGGGAACTCAATATTCTAAAAACTATATAGCATTGAAAATGAAATTAAAAACCGATTTCTAAAAATTAAAAACAAATTCCTATTTAATTTTTAAATATTTTTTTAATTACAAAATAAATGAACAGATAATAGTGTTCCCATATACCTTCCACCACATGCATACATAATATTCCCTATAATTAACACTTTAATTAAGGTGGTACATTTGTTATTTTTAATGAAGCAATTATTAATTACATATTAATATTAATAATAATTTGCATTTACATTTTTTCACTTTGTGCTGCACAGTTCTGTGTCCTGTAACACATATGTAAATCGTGTATTAATCTTACATGTAAATCGAGTATCAATCTTACAGTATGTTGCAGAATAGTTTCAACTCCCTAGCTATTCTTTTTATGTGTTTCTTTTCAAATCTTTTCTACTCACCCCAATCATCTGGCAACCACTAACCTTTTTAGTATTTTGGCAGTTTTGCTTCTTCCAGGATGCCATGTAGTTGGAATCATACAATATGTTGCTTTTGTAGAATTACTTCTCTGATTCAGCAATATGCATTTAAATTCCATCTATTTATTTCTGTGGCTGAATAGTTCATTTCTTTTTTAAAATATTTACTGAATCAAAAAAACATTTTTAAAGGAAAGGTGCAGGCAGGAATGAAGGCTAGTAGGCAGGCAGGCAGAAGAGAGAAGAGGAAGAAGCATTTTATTTTTATTTAGTTGTTCACACTGTTTGCTTCCCCCGGGCCCAGGACTTGAATCCAAAGGTATGTGGCTTGCCTCCTTTGGAGGCGATTGACCTAACCCCTACTTTATGAGGGTGTGCCGTGTATCAGTTTTTGATTATAAAATAAAATAACACAAGCCCATATGTTCAGGTTCACAGTTCATCAAATATATGAAAACACACCACACCCAATACCAAATTGCTAGAAGTCCTCTACCATTGCCAACTGAACCACACCATCACTGATTCTCACTCCCTACCTTCCCCACCAGTAGCCTCAGTTCTACTGTCATTATCCAAGGTTATTGTTTCATCCGTTCATTTGCTCGAATCTTTCTATTCCACATATGAGTGAGACCATATGGCAGGCTTTCATTTTTTCATAGGGCTGAGTAGTATTCCACAGAGTATATATAACACTTTTTATTAATCTATTCATCTGACCATGGGCACTTACATAGTTTCCAAGTCTTGGTAATTGTAAATAATTCTACGATAAATATGGGGGGGTGCATATACCTCTCCAGATTCATGTATTTTTATGGTTTGGGGGAAAATACCCAGAAATGGCATGAAAGGATCACATGGAATTTCCATTTTCAGTGTTTTGGGAACACTCCATACTGCTTTCCATAAAGTTTGCACCAATTTACACTCCCACCAACAGTGTAAAAGCATTCCTTTTTCTCTGTATCTTGCAGTCTTTTGGATAATAGCCATTCTCATAGGTGTGAGGCATTTTGTTTTGCATTTCCCAAATAACAAGGGAGGAGCATTTACTTTTCATGTGCCTTGTAGCCAGCTATATCTTTTTTGGAGACACATATATTCAGTTCTTCTGCCCATTTTTATTAGGTTGTTCTTTTTTCTGCTAAGTTTTGAGTTCTTCATATATTTTGAATATTAAGATCTTGTTAAATGCATAATGTGAAAATATCTCCTTCCAGTCAGTAAGATGTCTTTTTACATTAGTGATAGTTTCTATCATTGTGAAGAAGCCTTTTAATTAGATGTAGTTTCTTCTCTTCTGTATTTGTTACTATTGCCGCTGAAGGTTAATCCCCAAAAACCTCTCTTTAATGTCAATGCCATAGAACATAATGTAATTATTTCTGTATTGTTCTGTGCATTTTATAGTTTTCAGTTTTACATCCACATCTCTAATAACTTTTGAATTAATTTTTATGTATCATGTTAGAGAGTGCTCTAGATTCGTTGTTTTTTGCATGTGGTTGTCCTGTTTTCCCACCATCATTTGTTGGAAAGACTTTCCTTTCTCTATCATATGCTATTGGCTCCTTTATTATAAATTAACTTATCATATTTGTGTGAATCTATTTCTGGTGATTCCTTTCCATTCCACTGATCTGTGTATTTGTTTTTAATCCCAATACTATAAAGTTTTTATTACTATTGCTTTACAATATAGCTCAAGATCTGGGAGATGGCATATCCACCATTTTTTCTTTTTTCTCATGATTGCTTTGCTATTTGAAGTCTTTTATGATTCCATACAAATTTGAATTTTTTTCTACTTCCTTGAAAATGCCAGTGGGATTGAATTATTCTTTATATTGCTTTAGATATGATGGCAATTTTAACAATGTTATTTCTTCCCAACTATAAACATGGAATATTTTCCCATCTCTCTGTATCACCTGTTTCTTTTAACAATTTCTTATAGTTTTGATTGTACACATCTTTTAGCTCCTTTGTTAAGTATATTGGTTGTATATTTATCATATATGAGGGAACTATAGTACTATCATTGTGATAAAATATAAAAATAAACTGGAACAGAATATAGAAACAAAAAGTAGACTATACTGGTTTTCTACTGCTGCATAAAAATATCTCACATGTAGCAGCGTAAAGCAATGCCCATTCAGTATCTCACAGTTCTATAAGTCAGATGTCCAGGGAGTGTCAGCTGAGTTCTTTGCTCATTATCTCACAAGACTGAAATTTTAAAATAATCATTGGGTTGATATCTTATCTGAAGTCTTGGGAGAAGAATCTGCTTTCAGACTTACTAAGGGTTATTTGCCAAATCCAGTTTATTAAAGTATTGGTCTAAATTCACCATTTTCTTACTGTTTGTCAGCACACAACTATTTTCCTCATCTCAAGGCTATCTATATATTGACTCACATGGCACCTTCCATTACTAAACCAGCAAAGGTATGTTAAGTCTTATATTTCAAATATTTTGGAATGTCTCTTCTGCCATAAGTAAGAAAATATGTTCTGCATTAAGGACTCATGTGATTCAATCAGGCCCTCTAAGTTAATCTCTATGTTCACCATGTGATCCAAATTATGGTGGTGCTATATCATCATATTCAGAGATTCCCAATATTACAGTGTGGCACCTTCATGACTGCACCAACACAGTTGATTCAATGATCTACTATGTCTGGTGTGGTATTGGGTTATATTACACAATCGATATATGCATTAACAATAAAAAGATGCATATGCAATTACTTGTATTTACACAGAAAAAAATCTCCATATTAATCCTTCATTGTGTATGATGGATTTCAATATTACAAACATGAACTCACTATTCCTACCATATGCACAAGTAAATGGATATTTGTTTCACTTTTCACAATCACAGTAGCCAAAAATACCTTCTTTAGGTGTAATACATGAGTTTATGATATAGGAAAATAACACCCATAAGTGTGTTGCTTGTATTTCCATTTGTGCATTTGGAACTGAAACTTTTGAGTACATTGTGAAGAATGAAGTAGAAAACTTAGAATATCTAATGGATTATGTTGAGAGAGTGTATATCCAAATATTTCAATGGATATTTTGGACAAGACAATGCACTGTAAGGCCAGGTCCACTTGTGGATACATGTACAACAATAAATAATTGGTGTTTTCAGTCACTGAGTTTATCTGGTGGCTTGTTTTTACAGCAATAGCTGTCAATCAAAAGTTTTAGTGAGGAAGTAGAGTAACCAAAATCTCATATGCTTATGATTGGAGAGAAAATTGGTATAGTCACTTAGGCAAAGGGTAGAATCTAATAAAGCTAACAATATGTTTACCCTTCAACATAGCAAGTCCAGATCAGAAATGCAAATATATATTCATCTGAAGACATGCACAAGTTGTTTCAAAACAATATTATTTATAATAGCAAAACTGAGCTATATTTTAGTACACCCATACAGTGAATACTACAGAATAATAAAAGGGGTGAAAATATCAATATTTAACAACATAGATGAACTAACAATTATAATTTTGTGCAAAATACAGACATAAGAAGGACTGTGCTGTATGACTCAGTTCATATTAAAGTTCAGAAACTGAAAAAAATATGGGCTTAACAGAATATTGATTATCTTTTGGAAGCATAAAAACGGTGTGAAGGGATGAATAAAGAGCCTTCAACAATACTGGTTATGTCTTATATTTTGACCTGGGTGATGGTTACATGGCAATATTCAGTTCATGTACATTTATGAAATAGTTTACTTGGGATTTGGGAATTTTTTTTGCATTTATGTTATAGTTGAATAAACAAAATTTCAAAAGAGAATAGGAGAGTGTAAAGCTCTCTTTATATATACTTATATAAAATAACTTCAATATATAAGTGAAAATATGAGCTATTCCAATTGTCTTGAATTTATAGTTAACCTACTTATTGTATATCCTTAAAGAAATTCAGTTATATAGAAACTCAGGGTCTTTTGGGGTAAGTGGATATCACTACTACTGTAATAAGCAGTGACCTCACTTGATAATTCATATGCATGCCTAATTCCTTTAAATATCTGCTCAGCTGGAATCCATGAAAGATTTATAAAGAGTGGAGTTATTTCCCTTACCCATACAAAGTGTATACTAGCCTATAAATGGTTTCATATCAAGTTCTTTACTTAGGGGTTATGTATATCTCAAAATAGTAGCATAGTGTGAGAACAATAGAAACTATAAGTTTATGGGACTTGGCCATTCCATTATATCACATAGTGGAAGGGGTTTCCAAATTAGGAAGATGTCCCATGTGAACATTCTATTTCTATGAAGTTCCCTTTGCTCTCCTTTCTCAACAACCACTCCTTTCTATATAGCCCTTTCTTTCAAGCTACCATGTGCAGTCCATTGCTGCTCTTCCCTTAAGAAATTTCATCCTCTTCCACAAGAAGAGAAATTGATTCCATTAATCAATTCCTGCTTTTCTGCAAACTAACATGCCTCAATTTCAGTAAGTGCTAACAGAGACTGTTATCCACACAGACATCTTTTCATCTGAAGAAGGAATATACATACCCCACTTCTCCCAAATCATGAAAAGAGTGCCCCCATCTTAGTTCTAGCCCCCACCAGTGAGATACACAGCTGATTTCCACAACAAAACCTAAGATGTATGAACCTTTACCCTGTTGACACTTTTTCCTTGAATTTAACATTACACTCTATTCTCAAATGAGCAAAGAATATTTTTCCTGTTACCTTGAACAGGACCTTGAAATCCTTTTGTATAACAAACAAAATTAAAATAAGTATATTTATTATTTTATTAATGCTTTTCTGAGCTGTACTTACATTATATAAGTCATAACAAGCTCTCACTTTACATTCAAGAGACTTAAAGT
This sequence comes from Solenodon paradoxus, assembly GCA_004363575.1. Classification (NCBI taxonomy): domain Eukaryota; kingdom Metazoa; phylum Chordata; class Mammalia; order Eulipotyphla; family Solenodontidae; genus Solenodon; species Solenodon paradoxus. The sequence goes on from RJWH01002136.1 coordinate 170,770, forward strand.
ATCAGTTTACCTTCCTTATTGCGACATGGGGATAAGAACACAGAAATGTTGTTTTTCTCTGTGTTCCCCATTGTAAATAAAAGATAACTCATGTTTTTTTTTTTCATTTTCAGTGAAAAAAGTGATAGTCTATACGTTTTCCTTTGTTTTACTTAAGTAAATCTTTCTATTTCAGTAGGAATTGGCAGACAGAACTTTGTGACTATTTTCAACTTAGTCTCTTCTGCAGTAATCTAATACACATTTATTTCAGCTTTTAGCCATATGAAAGTTTTGCTTTCTTCATTTTATTAGGTATGAGATTATTTCTGGTGTTGTATTCTTCTGTTCATTTAAATGGTTATATGAAAAATGCATATGTTTGGGACTAGGCTCATATTACTATCAATTTGTGACTTAAATAGGTACTTCTTAAGCTTCAGTGTATACATGAAAACTGTAGAATTTGCTAAAATGTATAATATCAGTCAATTAGTTTATGACACAACAAGAGATTAAACATTTTTAACAAGGTCCAAATGATGCCTATACTGAAGGTTCAAGGATCACAAAATGAGTAGAAAATATTTAAAGGCTCTGAAAACAAATTCCCTGGTTAAAATTTTACTTCTGCCATGTACTTTGGTAACATTAAAAGAAAATTTTCCATAAACATTTGACTGCTCTAGTAAGCTTTTTATTGAGTGATTCATGAGTCAAGAAGTATCCAATCTAGCAGATACAAAGGTCTGATTTACTGTACAAGCAAGAGTTTTTTATGGAACAAAGTGAGAAGGATCAAGGCAGTTATGGTAGGCATTTGCTGGTTGGATAAAATTGGGTTACTTTCTTTATAGGAACAAAAGGAAGTCTTGGAGCCAGTTTAGATAACTTATGCTGAGTAATCAAGCACTGATTGGTTGATTTAGGCCTTCCTTTTCTGGGAGAGGTGAGCATAATATCCTACTTAAGTTTTAGTTTGGTGACATAAAGTTTAGCATGCATAACTCCATCTTGAACCTAATCCGTTTACTCCAACAGGTATAGAACTTGGGTAAATGATTTAGTTTTCTCAATTTTTAGAGGAAGGTTGCAGCAGTAATGAAGACAAGTAAAGGCAGGCAGGAAGGAAGAGAAAGGAAGAAGAAACTTTGGTATTTTTTAGTTGTTCATCTTGTTTGTTCATCTGGTCCAGGTCTCAAACCTAGATCTTTGGGATGTATGTGGACTGTGCCTGGTGCCTTACCTACCAGGCCACCAGGGTGCCCCAGTTTTCTTGCTTTTAATATGGGAATTATAATGACACCTATCATTTGGAATGTAAATATTGAAGGAGGTAATAAATGTAAAATATTTGGCAGAGTATATAATGAATAACAAGTGCACAAAATGGTGTAAATATCTAAATGAAACAATTTACCCCATAAAATGATTATAAAAAATTAGTATAATGAAATCTCAGATGATTTTTCAACAGTTGAATTATTCTAATTACTTAGAAAAATTACCTGTTTAAAACACAGAAGGAAAATATGATTCTAAAAAAAGAAAGGGGAAAGCATAAGTGATAACTGGCAGCAAAAGGAAACTAACTTATATGATGTAGATGTACACAAAAATGAACACATATAACCTTCACTTAAATCATATAATCCTGTAAAGCATATTTTCATACTATAATACATTATACATTATACTAGTTCCATTATATAGCAGAGGAAATTGAAGGTCCAAGAACTCAAGAAATGTGATCAAAGTTACACAATAAACCATAAAACAATAAGTTGAATAGATTTAAAAATTATTATCTAATTATCATCTGGTTTACGGACTTCCTGAAAAATGTTCCAAATAAACAATGAATTCTATGTGTGTTAATCTCTAAATAATGAAGGGATTCTCAGTAATTCCTTCAGCTTTAAATGCTTCATCAACTTTTTTATGAACTACAATCCTGCTGCACATGCTAGTTTGGCGCCACTAAAGGTACACATGGTCAGCATTTCCATTCTGAATGCTGTAGGGGCACTTTGTAACTCAGCCATAATCAATCTTCATTGGGCTGAGTTTGTCATTAAAGGTCATGACTCAAAAGCACCTTTAAAATATAAACTCCTTTAGCCAACTTAAGCAGGAGCAAGGCACATGAATGGAAGCTGATTTTGCACCTGATTGTAATTCACAGTCAGGTGTCAGACTTAAGTATTTTCTTTATGCTTTCCGGAAGATGACTTCTATGTGTTTGCACCTGCAAAAAAATAAGCAAACTGTGGGAGAAAATAATTACAGGTACAGCTAGCTCAGCCAATACCCTATCCAAAGATGTTCTGAACATTAACTTCTTTTTCAAAAGGTTTATCAAGCTAGAATTTCATCACCACAACCATTGCAGATACCAGTGAAAGAAAATGAAGGTGAGAACACAGATCCAAAATAATTAAATAGTCTGACTCTCAAAATGAAGATAACAATTTATTGTGATTTAAAAGTATCTCAGCACAAATAAATTTTAAGTATGAATATCTTTAACATTAGCACTGGGAGAAAAAAATTTCAATTCAACATAGAAGGGTAGTCTTAATGCCATCTAATAAAGGCAACAGTAGTAGAATTAGGTAATTTGTATAAATCAGCAATAATCAATGGCAGGCTCATAAAACAGAGCTCCAAAAAGAAACCATTGATTTGTAACATGTGCTACTTTCTGTGACAGAAATTATCAAACCTAGACTGATTTCAAGTTATGAATATAACAACATTGAATGCAGCGTTGGGGATATATGTGTAAACAATTTCTGTTAAGCCAGCTATGGCAATCTGATGGCTCCAGTCAAAGGAAGGTAAAAAATTAAGAGAAAATTAATAAGAAAATATGAAGAAGGAAATAGTATGGAGTACATAGAAAATGAATGAAAGAGAAAAGAGAAAATATTATAAAAATAAAACCAAAGATTTAATTTTTTAAATTAAGGTAACTTGATTTACAAAACAATATAAGATTAGATATGCAGGCTTATTCTTCATCAAAAATATATCAATCCCTCCAAAATTTCAAATAGTCTTCCACCATGGTCTGTAGAGTCCCTAACACCCCTTGTTCCCACCTGAAACCCCTTCCCCTCTAGTAACTTAAGTTCTGTTGTCAATGCTCAAGCGTTACATTATTTTTCTCTATTTACTTTTTTTCTTTATATTAAACACACAAATGAAATCATCCAGTATTTGTATTTACCTTTCTATTTCACTCAGCATAATCCCTCTTAGTTCTATTAATGATGTCAAAAATTTAAGTGTTTCATTTTTAGGGCTATGTAGTATTCCACAGTGTACATACCACTTTCTTTTTCCATTCACCTGACAATGGACACTTAGCTTCCATTTATTGGCAATTGTAAATTATGCTTCAGTAAGCATTGCAGTGCATATATCTATACAAGTTAGTGTTTCTTGGATAAATACCCAGAGTAAGATAATTGGGTCATAGAGAATTTCCATTATCCATTTTTGAGGTGGTATCCACACTGCTCTAATTTACAATCTCAACATCACTGTAAAAGGGTTCCCTTTTCTATATATCCTTGCTAACACTTTTTGCTTCCAGTCTCTTGGGTAATAGCCAGTCTCAAAGGTGTGAGGTGATAGCTCATCTTTGTTGTGATCTGTATTTTCTTAATAACAAGAAAGGAGGAACATTTTTTCATGTGTTTGTTGGGTATCTGTAGGTCTTCTCTGGAGAAATGTCTATTCAGATCTTCTGGTCATTTTGTATTGGACTGTTTGTTTTTCTGTTGTTGAGATTTATGTTTTGGATATTAAACCCCTGTCAGATATATGACGTGCAAATATCTTCTCCCATTCATTAGGATATATTTTTATTTTGGTGATAGTTTATTTCACCTGCAGAAGCTTTTTAGTTTGATGAAATCCCATTTATTTTTGTTTATTTTTATTTCACCTGCAGAAGCTTTTTAGTTTGATGAAATCCCATTTATTTTTGTTTTTGTTTTCCTTGCTGCTGGAATCCAATTTCCAAAGAAATCTCCACAATCAAGTTCATGGAAGATATAATCTATGTTTTCTCTATGTCTTTTATGGTTTACAACCTTACATTCAATTTTCTAATTATTTTTGAGTTAATTTTTGTGTAGGGTTTTAGAGACTAGTTTCATTCTTTTGCATGTGGCTGTCCAGTTTTCCCAACATCATTTGTTGAAAAGTCCTTAATTTCTCCATGGTTTTTTCTTGGCTCCTGTATCATAAATTAGCTGTAAGTCTATTTCTGTTGATTCAATCATATTCCACTAACGCATGTACTCTTTTTTATTCTAGTACCATACAGTTTTGATTGTAATCACTTTACTGTATAGCTGGAAATTCTGGAGTGTGACACTTCCACTTTTGTTCTTTTTACCTCATGATTGCTATTTTATTTTGATTCCATGCAAATAATTTTTATCCCATGTGCTTGAAAATACCAATGAAATTTTGTTGGAAATTGCATTAAATATGTATATTGCCTTAAGTAAAATGGCTATTTTAACAATGTTAATTATTTATGAACATGAGCATGGAATAGCTTTCCATTTATTTTTATTTTTCTCTATATATTTTAACAATGTCTTACAGTTTTCATTGGCCAGATCTTTTACCTCCTTTGTTATGTTTATTCCAAGATATTTAATTGTTTTCTTGATTTCATTCTCTTCCATCACATAATTTACCTGTAGAAATGTAATAGATTTTTACATATTAATTTTGTAGCCTGCCATTTAAATTTATTTTTTAGATTTGAAGCATTACTTTAAAATGTTTATTGAATATTTATTTATATAATTAAATCAGTTTCAGCTACACAGCACTACACTTTGACATTTGTATACACTCTATCATGATTAGCACCAAAAAAGTCCAGTTTCCTTCAGACTCTCTACAATCATCCCCCTTTACCCACACCTATCACTTAAAGCCCCTTCCTCCCTGGTATCCAGTATCTATTCTCTAAATTTAAGATTGTTTTTGTTTTGTTTATTCATTTGCTTCATTTATTTTTTTTTATTTTATTGAGGGAACATTGCATCATTAACATTATATGCGTTTAACATGATATATATTTAAGATGTGCATCACAGAAAATCCATATCCATATATAAAACATTAAGTTCACTACTATTTCAGATTTTCCTTCACTATAGAATTAATCCTATTTGCCCAGTTTGCCCACCACCCTCCTACTTTATTAATTCTAATAATTTTTGCTGCAGTAGTTATGATTCTCTACATATGTTATCATGTAATTTTCAAATAGTGATGCTTTTATTCTTTTTCTATATTGAATCCATCTATTTGTCCTTTTTTTCCAAATTGCTCTGACCTGGACCTGCAATACAGTGTTCAACAACAGAGCGAGTAGACACACTAACTTATTTCTTCTCTTATAGGAAACATATAGGTTTAGACCGTTAAGTAGGATGTTGGTTATGGGCTTACCTTTATTATTTTGATATATATTCCTTCTATCCCTATTTTATTGAGAGTTTTGATCATAAATGGGTGCTGAATATTGTCAAATGCTTTTTTTACATCTATTGATATGATCATATGATTTTTTCCTTTCTTTTGGTTGATGTGGTATATTACATTAATGGATTCACATATGTTGAACCATCCCTGCATATACAGAATAAATCCAGCTTGGCAATTGTAGATGATCCTTTTGATGTATTACTGAATTCTCCTGGCTAACATTTTGTTGAGGATTTTTGAATCTATGTTTATCAAAGATATTGGTTTGTAATTTTCTTTTGGGGGTGATGTCCTTTTCTGCTTTTGGTATCAGCATGATTTTGTATTCCTTGTTCTTCAATCTTTTGAAGAATTTGATAAGAATAGATATTAATTCATTTCTGAAGATTTATTAAAATTTACTAGCAAAGCCATCCAATTCAGGACTTTTTTTTTTGTGAAACATTTGTTTACATTTTAAATTTCTTTATTTATGCTAGATCTGCTCATGTTTCTTTCTGATTCAGACTTGGTAGGTTGTATGATTCTAAGGATTTTTTACATGTCTCTAAGTTGTCCAATTTATTGGCATATAGCTGTTTGTAGTAGTCTCTTAGCTACTTTGTATTTCTGAGGTAGCTGCTATAAATTCTTCTCTTTCATTTCTTATTCTAGTAATTAGTTTTTTTCTGTGTGAACATTATCAAAGGTTTATCAATTTTGTGCAGTTTTTCAAAAAACCAGCTTTTGGTTTCATTGATTGTTGGAGTTATATTTTTTATTTCTATATCTTTTATTTCTGCTCCACTTTTATTAAATCCTCTCTTGTACTTAATTTTCACTTCAATTGTTCTTATACCAGTGTTTTTATGTGTAAGACTAGATGATTTATTTGAGATTTTTCTTGTTTATTGAGGTAGGCCTGAATTGCGATATACTCCCTTTTTAGTACTGCTTTTGCTGCATCCCACTAGTTCTGATTAGTTGTATCTATTATCATTCATCTCCAAGGATTTTTTCACATGTTCCTTCCTTTCCTGTTTTACCTAATAGTCATTCAGAATAATATTGTTTATATTTCACATATTTTGTAATTTCCAAGCTTTCTTTTCATTGTTTATTACTGGTTTTATGCCGTTGCTACTAGAGAAAATATGTGGTATGAATCCAATTCTTTTAAAATTGCTGAAATGTTTTATTTTTCAGCATATGGTATGTTCTTGAGATTGTTCAATGAGCACTTGAAAAATAATCTGATTTCTGCATTTGTTGGGTGGAGTGTTCTGTAAACGTCTATTAAACTCATTTATTCTAATTTGTCATTTAAAGCTTTTCCTTCCCTGTTACTGGTGCCAGGGTTAACTATTCATTGTTGTAAGTAAGCTTGGTATTGAAATCTACTGTTATTGTACTACTGTGAATGTCTCTCTTTAATTTTGTTAATAATTGCTTTGTGTATTTTGATGTTTCTTCTTTTGGTGCATATATGATATTAAGTGCTATATCTTCTGGGAGAATCAAACCCTTTATCACTATGTAATGCCCATCCCCATATTTTGCTATCTCCTTTAATTCAAAGTCTATTCCATCTGATATAAGTATAGTTGTCCTTGCCTTTTAAGATTACCATTTGATCATAGGTTTTATCTTCCAATTTTTTAATTTGAATCTGTATAAGTCTTTATCTTAGTTGGGCTTCCATTATAGAACAGAAAGAGTGGTTTTGTTTTTTAATCCATTTGGGCACTCTATGCCTTTACTGTGAGTTCAGTATATTAACATTTTGGGTGAATATTAATATGCAACTCTTTATTGTCATTTTGCTATTTTTTTCAGGATATTGTTGCAAACTGTTGCTGTATTTTTGTCCACTTCACTCAAACATCGAAAATAGTTATATTTTTATTTTCTATTTCTTTTTTATTATTTTTTCTATGAATTTATTTTTTTGAGATTATCCTGGGGTCCCCATCCAAGTTTCTATGCTAATAACTTTTTTTAACGAGACAGCAAGTTAATCTTGAATGCATTCTAATAGTCCATGTTTTTTACTCTCCTTTTCCCAACATCTTTTAATTTTGATGTTGCTTTCTAGGAAGTTTCGTGTCTAGGTGTCAAAATCATTCTGGAAGTTTCTCTAGTATTTCCTATAATGTTGGTTAATTTGTTATTAATAACTTTAACTGTGCTTGTCTGTAAAGTGGTTGATTGCTGCTTCAATTTTATGTGATAACCTAACAGAGTAGAATATATTTAGTTGGAAATTATTTTCTTTCAGCACTTTTAATACATCATGCCATTGCCTTCTGGCCTGTAAAAGTTCTGCTGAAAAAATCCATAGACAATCTTATGGGAACTCTCTTGTATTCACTAGCTACTTCTAGGATTCCTCTTTATCTTTTTTTCTCATTTTAATAACAAAACGTCTTGGTAGGTATCTATTTGGGTTTCTTTTGTTAAGCTTCCTGGACCTGTATGTCTACTTCCTTTCCCAAGTTTGGGAAATTCTCAGCTATTAATTCTTCAAATGAGGTATCTTCCCCTTTGTCTGCCTTCTTCTTGTTGTTCTGCTTGATGTTATCTCATGTTTCATATATATGATTTATTCATAATTTTTTTTCCTTTTCTGATCCACTTAGATGAATTGTAATACCTTATTTTCTAGCGCACTGATTTGATAAGAAGCTTCTTCCAGGATACTATTGAGTCCCTCTAGTATGCAATTTGACTCAATGCTCATGTTCATTAGCTCTATGTTTTCTGTTTGGAAATGCCTCATCTTTTCTCTATATTTGATGTCATTTCTTTTTATTCCTCCATTGTGTTCCTGATGTCTGTAAACATCACTAAGACACTTGTTTTAAAATCTTATTCAGGTAATTTACTTAATTCTGTTACATTAATATTTTGTCCTTGTGTTTTGGTTTGGCTCATCATTTGGGGTATAATTATTTTTATTCTGTTCTAATCTCTGTGATAATTTATATGGATTATGTTTAATAACTTTTCCACCTTGCCCTGACATAGTGGCTTTATTTTAGGGCATCAGGTTATACAATATAGGCTTGGGTTGTTAACCTGGAATATTGAGCTTTCTATTATTGTATCTGCACCAGTTAGAAGAGTTGGTACACTACATCCAGGACTGTGTTGAGGCCCTGGAGTCAATCCTTCATGGTCGGTGTCAAAGCAAAGAATACAGAGCTTTTCCCCAGTGTCACAGGTATAAATACGAAGACACAAGGGGAGACATGGGACGTTTGGGCACAGGCCACAAACAGGTCACAGTCCTCCCAAAAGGTCATTGATGAAAAAGAGCTGATTATCCTTCAGGTTTCTCAGAATCAAATCTGATAAAGCATGCTTCTGCTGGAATTTCTCATTCCTCTAACTGGACAGAAGCCCTATGAGGGAATGCTATTAAAAAAGTCTTGGGGACTTCCAACCAAGATGGCAATGTGGTAAGAGATTCATGTCCTCCCCAAAGAGAAACTAGAAATTCATCTATTTTCCAGAAACAAACACCAAGGAAATGCAGGTAGAGCAGCTGTAGAGACAAAGCAGCAATCACAACAACAAAGAGTAGGTGAAAATATCTGAGTTCAGAGCTAAACCATAGACTCAAACTTGAGATTCCAGCTGTGGTAGAACTTTGGGAAGAACAGGCCCTCCAGGAATCTCAAAAGCAGCAGAGAACATGCCCAGCAGGACTAGGACTCAGAGCCAGGGGAGGGTCTAGGCACAGCACGGAAGAGGCACCAGTGCCCTGGTGGTTTGAATGGGAGGCCGGGCAAGAATATTATGCTGGACACCACCAAAACTGGAAGGCAGCCCACCCCTCACTCCCTCCCACCATGTTGCCCAGGAGTTGTAGAACTCGCCCACTGGAAATTCCCCCATCAGGCTTGAAGGAAGATGGGAGTATCCCAGATGGAGAGTCAATACTACCCAAGATCACCACCTTGTGGGTATAGGTGAAACTGCAGCCTAATTAGTGATTGCAGGACAAAAGCAATTGTGGTCATTAAGATTGGGAGCTGAGACACTGGGGGAAGGCTCTGCATCCCACACACAGACTGAACTTTCAGGCAGCAGCAGAGGACTCACATAAGAACTTCAACAAATCCAACCAGTGGTGACACCACAAAACTCAAGAAATATCTGTCCAAACCAAGATCCAAGCTTACTTAGTGCAAGTCAATACCCTACAGAAGGCCATTACTGCAGGGAAGCCTAATACACAAAAGCATAAACAGAGTGCCAGAGCAAAAAAAAAAAAAATGATAAAAAATATGTGAAATGATGGATCCAATTAAAAACCCAGGGGAAAATCTGAATACAACAGATGTCTACAAATTGCCTGAGGATGAATTTAGGGCAACAGTGATAAACATACTTGTAGAAATCAAGAAAACAATAGAGGAAGAAAAAGAGAACAATAAAAAAGAGAGAGAAGAAATGAAGCAGCTCAAAAAAGATGTCAAGGAAATAAAGAAGACAATAGATGACCTAAAGAATTCAATAGAGGGATTCAAGAATAGGATAGATGAAACCTCCAGTAGAATCAGTGAGCTGGAAGATAGGGCAGAGGAATGTACTCAAGTAAACCAGCAAAGAGATAAAAGAATGCAAAGAATTGAAGACAGCATTTGAGACCTATGGGATAACATCAAATGAAACAACATTCTTATTATAGGGGTCTCAGAAGGAGAAGAGAGAAAAAAAGGGGCCAAAAACTGAATTTGAAGAAATAATAGCTGAGAACTTTGCTAACCTAAAGAATTAAGCAAGCCTCCAGACCCAGAGTCCCTAATAAAAGAAACCCAAGCCAATGTACACTAAGACACACTGTCATTAAAACATCAAAAATACAAAATAAAGAAAAAAAATCTGATAATGGTGGTGGTGGCATAAAGTACCAGTAGTCTCATCTTTTTAAAGGATCAATCATGCTGCTGAGTTCAGCAATTTCTTCCAAAACATTTTTCAAAGCCTCCTTTGTTATCTGCAAAAAAGGCCATTCTATGAAGATTATTACAGTTGAAAACTTGGACAACAAAAATATATATACAAGATTGCTCATGAAAACATTACTTGGAATAAGCAAAACTCGGAAAACAACCTAAACATTTCCCCAGAGGAGAGGGGCCCTGTGTCAGGAGAAACTCGTTTTTCTTTGAATTCCCCTCTAAGCCTGAGATGTGAGGATTGCATAATCAAGGGCACAGTTCCATTTCAGCTGCTAAATACAAACATAACGTAATGAAGAAATGCTGTTAGAATGGAGCCTATCAAAAGGTTGAAGAATCCTGTGAGCAGCAAGCAGCCTGGATCACCATAGGCCCCAAGTGCACCAAATGTCTCATAAAACTATCCTATTGGGGAGACTCCATAAGTCGGATATTTTCTGTCAGAATTCCGCACTATCTGGGTCATTTTGTGTGATGTTGAACTGCTAAGAAAGAGTTTTCATTCTCTATTCAAAAGTGAAAGTAGAGTAGGTAACTTGTAAAATCCCATAAAACAATCAGCAGTCATTTTTATAAATGAAGAGGTATAAATAAATATATATTCAAGTTATAAATATTTATATATACAAGTTATATATATATGTCTATATATACAAATTATATATTTCACAGAGTAGAGTTCAATAGAACATAATCAATATCCACGACAAGTTTAAAGTCAATTCATTGCATAAACCTGAATTCATTTACCCTCTCTAAACCTCAGTCTCCTTATTTTTAGATTAAGTAGCTTAGGCCAAATGATCTCCAATATGCCTTAGAGTTCTAAAATTCTATGACTCTGTGATATTACAACTGTCAACCTTTCTGTCTATCTCTATATGACCAAATGTAGTAAAAAAAAATTCCAAATTTGACATATGATTAAGTGTCCTCAAATAAAAGTTGAAATCTTATTTCCATCTCAGCCAGACTCTGGAATTTACTGGATGTCACTGGGGCTGGTGAAGTATTAGGCCCTGATTAGTGTCTTGTAGTTATTCTAAAATCATATCTTTGGTTGCATTTCACCTTTAGTAAATGTTTTTAAATGTTGCAGATTAAGCCCACACTTGATTTACAGAACTATGATCATTAGCTTCATGAAAGCAAAGAATTTAAAGAACATTTTATGTAAATGTAGTAATAAGGGACTTAATGACAAGAGACAAGATTATTTTTGTATTTTGAAAAGAGATAATATTTGGAAATCGAATTGTTTTCCTCCTCTGATACACTTTAGAACTGAAAAACTGTTTACTTAAAAATAATTGAACAATGGGAGGTTATGTATGTCCTTCTTTAAATGTTAACAAAAACTCATTACCAGAGGACAGACTGCAAGTTGGCTTTGAGGAATTGAAAACTCATTCAATGTCATGGAATCACTTTTGTATTTTGAGAGAGAAAGAAAGCAAATGATTTTTAGACATCTGGTTTGGCTTTGGCTATGTGAAACTCTCTGCAGTCCCTTCCCTCTTCTCAGGTACTCTGCCCCTCATTCTGGAGAGCTCAGACTCCCAACATTCACATCTTTGTTTCTGCAACTTTTCAGGGGTCTACATGGGTACCCCTTCTCACCCTGCAGCCTTTAAAACGCCACCAAACAGCAACCCTGGACATGCTTCATGAGCACATGAGAAAAAATGTGAATTCTGCAGTTGTTGAATGAAATGCTTGGTATAAGTCTATTAAACCTATCTGTTCTAATTTGTCATTTAAAGCTCTTATTTCCCTGCTTTTTTCTGCTTGATTGAGCTGTCTTTTTGTAATGGAGTTTTGGAATTTCCTGTAATTAATGTTTTGCTGTCAGTATCGGTTAAATTCTATTAATAATTGTTTTATGCATTTTGTGCTCCATCGTTTGGTGCATACATATTAATAAGAGTTATGTATTCTTGTTGAATTGAATCCTTAATCATTATGCAATGTCCAAATATATTTTTTGTTCTCTTCTTTAGTTGGAAGTCTATTTTATCTGATTTAAGTATGGCTGTCATTGTTTTTTTGTTATTGTTTACCATTTGACTGTAGGATTTTCTTTCAACCAAACCATTGACTTTGATCCTGTGTTAGTCTTTTAAAAGTGGATAAATTTCCTTTATGCAATAAAAAGTTGGGTTATGCTTTTAAATCTATTCAGCCCCCTCTATAACTTTTTATTAGTGAGTTCAATCCATTAGCATTTAGGGTGATCATTTACTCTAACATGTTATTGCCATTTTGTTGTTTTCTTTATTTTTCTCTTTCTCTTCTTGAATGCTTTGAATGCATTTATGTTTTATTTGGTTTTTCTTTTTATTTTATCCTTTGTTTTCAACCTGGGTTTACTTTTGAGGTTACTCTAGGGTTTACATAACAGCTTCTATGCTTATCAACTATTTTAACTGAAAATATGTCTGTCTTTGACCTCATGATAATTGTCGATATACTTGCTGCTTCTAAGTGGGGTTTGTTATCATTTTATATAAATTCCTTTAATATTGTGTGGTTGGTTTAGTGGTGATGGGTTTCTTCAATATTTGTTTTTCTGTAAAGTTCTTGATCATTCCTTCAATTTTAAATGATAATCTAGCAGGTTAGAGTATCTTTGTTTGGAAGCCCTTTTTTCACTACTTTGAATATACATGCCATTTCCTTCTGGCCTGTAAAGTTTTAACTGAGAAATCTACCAAGAATCTTACACAGATTCCAGTTTTATAGCTTGTTTTCTCTAGATATTTTTAAGATTATGTTTTTATCTTATATTTTTGTCACTTTAATGGCATTATTTTTTGGATAGGTCTGTTGGTTTTCTTTTGTTTAGAAGTCTTTGAGCTACCTGACTGGAAATTTGCTTCATTCTTAGGATTAGGAAAATTCTCAGCTATTATTCCTTCCTATATGGTTTCTGCACCCTTTTCTCTCTCTCTCTTCCATTTCTGGGACCCTTTTGATGTGAATGTTTTTCCTTTTGAAGTATCATAAGTCTTAAATGCTCTTTTAGTTTTACTTCTTTGTTTTTTTTTCTATTTGCTGGTCTGCTTGAGTACATTTCAGTTCCATCTCTTAAAGCTTGCTAAGTTGGTTAGAGGGTTCTTCCAGCCTACACTTGAGGTCCTGTGTTGTGTGTGTTTGTTTGTTTTTTGCACAGATATTATGTTTTTAGCTCCATGAACTCTGTTTGGAAGTTCCTCATATTTTCTATATCTTTCTTGTAGCTCTCTTCTCCCCTCTCATTGTTTTCTTGATACTGTATCGTTAAAACTTTTGCTTTAAAATCTTCATCAGGTATATTACTTAATTGTTTTATAATTAAGATTTTTCCCTGGGGTTTTATTTGGTCCATAATTTCATGTGTATTTCTCTGTCTCTTTGATATGTTTGGCATTCTGATTTTATTTCTGTGTTAGGTTTCCCTAATATAAAGGCCTTATGTTAGGATATCAAGTTGTACAAGATAGTCCTGGGTATTTTTATGGAATACTGGGCTTCATTAAACTGTGTAATATCAGCACTTGTTAAGATTATTGAATATTTAAGAACAGCCCTGTGTTGAGGACTGTAGTCTAACCTACAGACTTGGTATTGGGCAGGGAATACAGATTTTTATCCCAGAGTCACAAGCATGAACAACAAGGTATAAGGGGAGAAACACAGGAGTTGTGGGCCCAGTGTACAAGTCAACCATAGTCCCACCAGAATCCACAGGTGAGAGAGCTGGGGTCTTCTCTTAACCAAGTACAATCCCCAGGGAAAATCCTCCATCCTCAGAGTAGCAGCAGTTCCAATAAGGGGATTTAAACAAAGACTGGGGCCTGGGGTGTAATTTTAGGAATTGCTAAAGGGATTGTGAATCTGTTTAGTTGTAGCCCTTGGCTGGCCAGAGCTGCCATTTTGCTGGAATCCTTCCAATTTTTCCCCTATGAGAGGGGTAGAATTAAATGCTTTTTGCTGGGAACCAATCAACTATCCACAGGAGTAGTTCTGATCTGGTTATATTTATCTGTGAGCCTGTAGAAAGGCCATTGTGAGTGTCAACAATTCCCCACAACAGTGCTGATGGTAGACAGGGTGGGTGTTGCCCCTGGGGCATTTCCTCCTTGGTGACCTCCAGTGTTGGCACCATGTGAAAGCAATGTCTCTGTTTACAAGAGTCTAGTCCTTTTTTTTTTACCTCCATAGCAAGGTTTTTGATTCAGTGACTGAAAGCCAGATCCATTCTGGTAAACTTTCCATGTGGCCCTGTTATCTCCAGAAACAGGGAGTGTGATATCAAAGCAGATTGGTTTCTCCTATTGTTGGCGGATATTTATGTCCCCTCTGTGTCTATGATGGAATTGAGAGGAAGAATAATGTTCATTCATCCATTCAGACTTTTCACCCTTACCCCAATTTATAAACCCAAGTCCTTGAGTTTCACATGGACTACATGTCAGAACTCAACCACTTGAGCGACAAGTGTGCTCCCATAAAGTATTTACTATATAAATATTAATTAGTAGAATCTTATCACTTTTCTAGGTATAGAAATAGTCTAATTTGTCCCTTTTTGCAAAGATCTATATGTTTACAAGAGAATCAGAACATGAACAATCATGATACAGCATGATGTACATCGAGAGGGTGGCATAGTTTTTAATGGTAGCAAAGAGAGATACATAACTTTCTGACTTAATGAAATCTCTTACATGAGTCAAATGACTACATCTCTCTTTGTCAAGCTTCTAAGAGGGGACAGTAATGATAGAAATCTGATATGGTTGTGTGGAAGAGATATGTGACAAGATGCACCTTTCAATTGCTTCTAAATAGAGCATCTATATCATTTGGCAATTGAAAAAGATGATCCTTTCATTTTACCCTTTGACATCTATTGAATGTTATTTATAAAGTGAAATGCTTAGAAGAGTCAAAAGACAGTTCCCTTTTTATATTGCTTTGACTAGGTGTCAGCAATCCTAATCATATCAGATCATTTATCACTCTGAGAAAATCCCTTGACAAACTCAGAGATTAATTTGTTGTTGGTGAGTTACTCAAGAGATATTTCTACTCTTCCTAAAATAGAGAGATGTGCACAGTTCAGACTAGTTTTGGTATTATGACTTTTTATGAAATATAAGCACCTAAGAGGATCAAAATAAAATCTTGACTTGGTTTCAAATCAAAACCATGTCTCCAAGCACTGTCAAAATCTTGGGTTTTTTATATTGCAAGGGCAGTTCATGCAGAGAAAAGATAAGGATGCCCAGTAAACAAGTAGCTTTTGGATAGCAGATAAAACTGCAAAATGAAAGCACTTGACTAATGGATGAAAAATATTATTTATCTTTCTTGAGTTGATATTATATTTTATGGGAAGTGAAGTAATACCTGCCCTGCAGATTTACTCAAGTCAGATTAGTAAAATGTCCTGAAATTGTGTATTTTACAATTAGCTTTTATAATATTAAGTGAAACTTAGTATTCTGTGCTGAGTCGTTTTCAAAGAAAATGTTGAAGGTTTTAAATAGCAATATTTATTGGTGACTAGAAACGGTAAAATATTCCCTTTAAAAGCTAGCAGGAGCTATAGAAGGTACAGAAGGCACACCTTCTCCTAGAGTTACATGAACAACTAATTTTTCTATCCACAGAGTCCTCTGCAAAGCAGGATACATTAAATTAATTTTTAAAGCTCTTTGTACCTCAAGGGGAATTTTTTTAAAAAAGCAAGTTACAGATGTTTCATTTTTCTGCTCTCACCTGCCAAATCAGTTATTTCAAACTTATAGAAAAATTCAACATTTCTTCTCCTAGGCTGACCTTAAACAATAATCTAAAAGTATTTGGTGGCCTGCATGTTATTTAAAAAGTATCTGGAACATGCTATCTGCATTTGAATGTTGTAACTGCCACTTTCTAGATGTGTTACTTGGGACTAGTAGTTGAATTTAGTTATATCTCAGTTTACTGCTTTAAAAAATACAGGTAACAATCCTTGCCTCATTAGGTTGTTATGAGGACTGAGTTGCTGATGCCTTGAACATTGTAAATGTGTGATTTATATTACACTCTTTCCTCCACATATTTATCCTACTAGACGTTTAGTGACATAAGCATTTCAGACCCAGAGATGCCAGGCAGGAAAATAGTTATAGCAGTAAGAGTTAAAAAGTATTGTCCTCGATTTAGGCAATATGAGGCAGTCACTAGTCAGCCTTTCCAACAGATTGACCTTTTCCTGACCTTTGACACTCCCCAGAAAGCTCTGAGTAGTTTTCTTTACACACAAGTTTAAAGTGCTAATTTTCACTTTTAGCAGTTTCCAAATAAGAACAAGGGGAATTTTTCACCAGAAACTCCTTGTCTCTAATATTCCTTACTTACTCCAGTCTGAGGATTTGCCTGTAGGAGTGAAGGATTTTTCATTTTAAATTTGAGCTCCACTGAGCTGGTGTCTTCATGCAGAGAAAGTTCTTACTGAGTACAAAGGAGACTTTACCTAAAAAGAACTGTAGGAGTTGTCCTACTGTGTATAGTTATTCTTTATTCAAGAAAATTTTGAAGATGCAGTAAACATAGTTTCCCTCCCCCTGTCTCTTATGGGGAGTCTTATACAGCATATCTCAGTTATCTGCTTTCTCAAGGGAAAAAACATTCATTGGGTTCAATTACAGAGAAACTTTCAAAAATATTAGAAACACTTATCTGAGAAAGGGAATGGTGTATTGCATTTAAAGTACATTATTTTAACTCTACCAGGGAAAAGGCAATGATGTGATAAAAAGGAAAGGATTGCAGTAACTAAAACATGAATTTTAAAAATATTATTACAGTGATTTATTATTTTTTCTAGGTTTTGATAAAGGGTATATATAAATCAAACCTATCTCTGATTCTTGGAAAATAGCATTTGTAAAGCTTTACTGAGATATTACAATTCATATGTCGTATAATTAACGCATTTAAAGTAAAGTAATAGTATTCAATGATTTTTGGTAAATTCATTGAATTGTACAACTACAATCATTTCTAATTTTCCAGAATTTTTTATCCTCCTAGAAATAAACAGGTATCCATTGACAGTAACTTCCCATTTACTCCTATCTTCAGCCCTAGGAATCCACTGATATCTTTTCTGTGTCTATAGTTTTGACTAGTCTGGACATTTTCAATAAATGGAATCATACAACATTAAGCATTTTCAAATTTCATATATATTATAGCATGTATAATTATTTTTATTCTTCAATAATAATACTTTATATCAATATAACACCTGCTTGCTATTGTCATTAATCAGTTGATGGACATTTGCTTTGTTTCTGCTTTTTGTCTATTTTGAATAATGGTGCTATGGACAGTTGTATACAATTTTTGTGAGAAAATATTTTTTCAATTTTATTAGATATATGAGTGTATGCTTACTGAATCATGTGGCAATTCAGTGTTTAAGGTTATATGGAAATGCCAAACTATTATTGAAAGCAGCTGTAGTATATTATATTACTACTAGTAATTATTTAGGGTTCTGATTACCCTACATCCTTGCTAACACTTGTTATTTTCTGTTTTATTTTTAAATTTTTATCCATCTTAGTCATCATGAAGTGAAATCTAATTATTATTTTGATTTATATTTCTCAAATTACTAATGAGTTTGAGCATTTTTTGCATACATAGTAATTATGTATCTTGTGACACAGTAAGAAATATATATTTGATCTCTGTCCCTAGTTTTAATACTCATGTAATTTCCTGAGTGATGGAGATGATTTGAGCATCTTACATAGATCTCCCAAATCCCTTGGAATTTCCTGGGTGATAGGAGCATCTTTCGTCCTAACTAGGCAACTCTGTACATTCATGGATAGCTTCAGGATAGGGGTTAGTCATCAGAAAGGCCAAACCATGATTGGAAGTTTGGGACTTTCAAACCCACCCCTCTCCTTTGGGAAGGTGGGGCAACAGGGTTGTAGACTGAGTTAAAATTTATCATCACTTTGTGATGAGATTGCTACAAAAAAATTCTGAACTAAGAGTTTGCAGAACTTCTGGATTGGTGAACGCAATCAGCAATCTGAAGTGTCTATAAGATGATGCATGTCAACTCCACGGGATCAAAATTTCCTATACTGAGAATTCTTCTGGACCTTGCCCTACATACCTACTCTTACTGTTCATCTATATGCTCTTTAATATCCTTTATAATAAACCAGTAGATATAAGTAAATGTTTCACTGAATTTTATGATCTATTCCAAAAAAATTATTGATTCTGAGGCAGAGGTTGTGCGAACTTGTGACTTTGTGGCCAAGTTAAACAGAAGTTATTTGTTAATATCCTGGGAACCCATTACTGTGACTTTCCTCTTACACAAGGTCAATCTTGTGAAATTGATTTCTTAAGCTTGTGGAGTCTAAAAATAAGAACATTTAAATTTCTCACTCTGTGAATTTCCTTTTCATTTTCTTGATATTTGTTAGAAGCAGATATGTGACTAATTTTCATGTACTCCAATGTATTTTTTCTTTTGTTACATATGCCTTTAGTGATGTATCTCCAAAAATCATTGCTCAACCTAATCATGCTATTTATTTTTTGATATTTTAAGAGTTTTCTTCTACAAATT
Source organism: Solenodon paradoxus (assembly GCA_004363575.1). Lineage (NCBI taxonomy): Eukaryota > Metazoa > Chordata > Mammalia > Eulipotyphla > Solenodontidae > Solenodon > Solenodon paradoxus. The sequence continues at coordinate 189,856 of RJWH01002136.1, forward strand.
GCATCGTTTCAGTTTTGCATTTGAGTCTATGATCTATTTTGAGTTATGTCTTGTATGTAGTGTGATGTAGGGGTTCAAATTCTTGCTTTTTTAAGTTGATATTCAACTTGTCAAAAGGTTTTTATTTGATCGCTGTCCCTAGTTTTAAAACAGACTTTCTAAAACTCATGTAATTTCCTTAGTGATGGAGATGATTTGAGCATCTTACATAGATCTGCCAAATCCCTTGGAGTTTTCTAGGCAACAAGTTGATATATATTGAAAACCTGTCAAAAATCAATAGTTGTTAAATTTATGGTGCTGAGAGAACAGTACAGCCACATGCAAAAGGTTGAAACTAGACCGCTACCTAACACCATGCACAAAAATTAAGACAAAATGGATTAAAAACTTAGATGTAAGACTGGAAACCATAAAACACATAGAAGAAAATGTAGGCAAAACATTATAGGACATAGACCTAAGAGATATCTTTGGGAATTTGACTCCAATTGCCATACAAATAAAATTCAAAATAAACATGGATTACATCAAACTAAAAAGCTTTTACACAACAAAAGAAACTCATATCAAAACCAAAAGACATCCATCTGAAAAGGTATTGCCTCTCATACCTCTGAAAAGAGGTTAATGTTCAAAATAAACAAAGAACTGATCAAATTGGACAACAAAAAAATAAGAAATTAGATAAAAATATGAGCTGATGACAAAAACAGTCACCTCTCTCAAAGAACAACATACAATGAACAACAGGTTCATGAAAAGATGTTCTACTTTCCTTATCATTAGGGAAATGTAAATTAAAATAACAATGAGCTATCACCTGGAACCTGTGAGATTGGCTATTGTTCTAGAAAAGGGAAACAACTAAAGCTGGAGAAGATGTGGAAAAAAGGGAATTCTAATTCACTGTTAGTGGGAGTATAAAATGGTGCGACCATTCTGGAAATCAGTATGGAGATTCCTCAAAGAATTAAGAATGGAAATTCCATATGATCTAGTTATTCCCCTACTGGGAATTTACTCTAAAAACACAACAATATTTATTTACAGAGATACAGGCACCCCTGTGTTCACTGTAGCATTATTTAGAGTAGCCAAGAGTTGGAAACTACCTAAATGCCCATCAACAGATGAGTGGATAAAGAAGATGTGGTGTGTATATACATAATGGAATACTAAAAGAGAAAATCAAAAAGCGAGAAATCCTGCCATTTGCAGTAACATGGATAAACTTCAAGAGAATTCCACTCAGTGAGGTAAGCCAGAAGGATAAAGACAGACATCATTTGCTATCAGTCGTACAATGTATACAGTGATAGAAAACAAATGAAAGATATAAATTAATCAATACTAGACTTTAAAAAAAAACTAATTCAAAAAACAATAGACTCTTAGTGGTAGTGAAAAAGGAAAATCAATGGGTACAGAAGAGATGGGGAAGGGTGTGGGGAGGTAGGGTAAAGGGTGTTAATTGTAAAGTGAAAGGAAAAAAGGTAAGAGTGGTAAAAAAAAAACTACTGTGCTATATACAGATGAACATTTTCTATAATGTATACCTCAAACTAAATTAATGTTAAAATGTACTATTCCTTCAATACAATCCATTTTAAAAAGAAAACTATCCCATTTAAAACAGAGACAATTAGACCTAAACACCCTGGAGTATCCCTAAAAAAAAGAGGCTAAAGGCCCTTACAATGTAAATTCTAAAGCATGTTAAAAGAAATAAAAGAATATACAAAGAGAGGGAAAGAAATTCCATTCTCATGGTTGGGAGAATTAACAGTCTAAATAGCCATCCTGTCTAAAGCAATATAAAGATTTTTTGCAATCCCTATCAAAATTGCATTGAACTTTTTATGTGGAAATAGAACAAAAAATCAACATTTTTATGGATTAGCAAAGAACCTTGAATTGACAATCACAGGAAATCAAAGCGAAGGTATCACATTTCCAGATTTTGATATATAGTTACAAAGTGATAGTGATCAAAAAAGTATGGTACTGGAATAAAAATTGAGACACAAATTGGCAGAATAAAATGAATTACCAAATATAGGATCATACCTTTATAGCCAGTTAATTTATAACAAATGATCAAAAAACATACAATGAAGAAATGAAAACGTTTTAGACAAATAGTGTTAGAAAATTTGGACTCCCACAAGACAGGAATGCTTAAAGACCACTCTCTAGCATGATAGGCATGATATAAGAATGGAAGCCATGAAATAATTAGAAGATAACAGGCAATACATCCCACATAATTGACTTTAGAGAGATCTTTGGGCATTCAACTCCAGTGGCAGATGAAACAAAAATAAAAATCACAATGTGACTACATAAATTTAAAAAGCTTCTGAATAGCAAAACACTGTCATCAAAATGAAAAGACATTATGTTTTAGAAAATTTTTGTACCTAATATATCTGACAAGAGCTTAATATCCAAAATATATAAAGAACTGACAATAAATTTCAACAACAAAAAAGAAAAGTACAATCCAATCAAAAATTTGGGATGAAGAACTGAATAGATGTTTATTCAAAGAAGTCATATTGCCAACAGGCACATGAAAACACATTCTTCCTTGCTTGTTATTAGAGAAATGTGAATCAAAACAATGAGTTATCACTTCATACCTATGAGAATGGCTATTATCCAAAAGACTAGAAACAACAAATGCTGATATTGGATTTAAAGAATAGGGAACCCATTTATCCTGCTTGTGGAAGTGTAAATTGATGCAATCCTTATTGAAAGATACATGAAGATTCTTCAAAAAAAAAAAGAGAATGGAATTCTCATACAATATCATTATGCAACTTTTTGGAATTTACCCAAAAGATTTTTTTTTAATTTACTAATTTACAGGAGTATATGCACCCCCATGTCTATTGCAGTATTATTTACAATAATAAAGAACTGGGAACTACCTAAATGCCCATCAATAGATAAATGGATAAAGAAGATGTGGTATAATATACAGTGGGATACTACACAGCTCTAAAAAATGAAATAATTTCATTGTCTACAACATGGATGAAACTAAAGGGGGTTATGCTAAGTGCAATAAGTCAGAAGAAGGAAAACATATACTGTATGATCTCAGTCATATATGAATATAAAAACCAAATAAAGGAGCATAAAAAAACCAACCCTTGTACACTGATAATAGAATTGTGCTTACCAGATAAGAAGGGCATGTGTGGTAGAAGCAAGTGGTCATGGTGGTCCAATGGACAGTGTTGAAGGACCTCTGGCAATTTACTTGTGGGCATGGTATGTTGATATATATTTGACCTATGGTAAGCCTACACATATACACTTACATTCTTTTTATAAATCAGAGTTTCCTCAATAAATGTTTTAAATACTTCATCATTCTCTCACTTCCTTCCTCTCCTTCAAAAATTTAAAGAATGCATAACTCCATCAAGAGAAGTAATGAAGATTTAAATTACAATTTACAATGACAGAACTTTATTTATATGTTATTAAGACATCATTACCCAAAGCAGAAAGTAAATCCCTAAAACAGGCTGTAAATTAGAGACTTTTCAAATTACATATAACTTTATATGCAATTACATAAGTAAGTTTTATGACTCATACAATATAATTTAGAAGAATATTTTAAAAAATGATTAGCAGCATTGGAAAACCAGGAGATTTCATATTTACAAAATGTCTATTTGATATTTCAAAGAAGTTGGGAGCTCGGAGGGCAGGGAAGAGAGAGGGAGAGAAAGAGGGGAGGGAAGAAGGGAGAGAGAGAGAGAATAGTTAAGTGGCAACTATCTGTTCCTATTAGATGAGGCATGGGCTTTTTCTTAGTTGATAGTCCCTATTTGACCTATTTTATTATTTTATGTTAGCCATATGGCCAATATAACTACTTGATATTACGCCCTGAAGGAAAAAGTTTTAAGTATATTATATATGAAGGTTAGGAATGAGAAAGGAGAATAGGTCAATGATTTGAAACGGCATGAGTGAATAGGAAAAAAACTACTACCAGTTCATGAGGGTAATGGGAATCTAGTAGATTCAAGTAGCAGCTCTAAAGAAAAACTGTCATAATTTTTTGAGTCAACTCTGTAAAGAAGGATGATCATAGGGACAAATGCTTAAACATTCTCTTCTTTTACAAATCATTATGTAATATTTAGATGAACTTAGAACATGCAACAGATACTATTTTTACTGAACAGGTTTTTTATTTTAACAAGTTCAGTTAATATTGTGAAAGAAAATAAATAAAGTAATTCAGATGGTGTCTGCCCAATTAAAGAGCCAATCAATAATTTCTTCTCATGAACCTTGGAATATAATTTTGCTTTCTTCCATTCACATGCAAATGAATTATTTCCAGTGCACAAAAGATACACAAAGAAATTCAAACAGTATGTTTCCTAATGTTAGGGCTCTAATATGCCAAGTGAATTTTTTATAAGCCTTTTGTTTCAGCCTTTGTATAATAAGACAGCTGCTTCTATTCATCCAGGGTTTTTCCTTCCTTTCCAATTTTTTTTAGAAAACTAGTAACTATGATTGCAACAGAACATTTTCCTAAATAATATTCAAAATAGCAAATTTTTCTTTAAAAGTACTATTGACAAATGTAAAGTGTTTCTACAACAGTTACATTTTATAAACCCGAAGTTTGTTAGAATCAGGATGCACCACAGAAACCACTTCTTCATATTGTTATTTTTTCTTTCTGCCTTTTAGTCAGAAAATCTCACATATGTATTAAAGATTTAAAGATGTAAAATCAATATAAAAATTGTATATGAAATCAAACTTCATAATATAACTCTTTCTAGTTCTACACACACACACTCACACAATCACATTTTCTTAAATATTAAATGGGTATAATAATCATATCTACCATACAACGTTGCTCTATGTATAAAGAAAATTGTAGATTTTATTATTATCCCCATTTTATATAAATGAAAATTGAGAATCAGCATGCTAAAGCAGCTAGCACAAGTCACATTACTAATCATTGGTAAAATAATATTTTGATTCCTATCTATTGACTCTAAAGTTTATACTAATTCCACTTAGCTATACACACTTATACTGTGGCCAGTAGTTCTCAAAGTTTAAAAATGAAAGTGCTATATTCCAAATAGTAAGGCTAAATTTTCATGGAGTCAACTACTTATCTGCCTCATTTCCTTTGTGACCAAGAAAGAACCAGAATCATTATGGAAAATAAATACATATGGACCAAGATATACTACTGGATTAGACAAAGTGTGAGAGCTGGATTCTCCCAAATTCTGCATAATCATATTACAGTTACTTTTTTTCTCAGAAAAGTAGTACCCAAATACTAATCTTTGTCTCAAAGAAACAAATAAAAGTTAACCAACAGGAAAAAATGAATTTAAATTATCTTGGTTAGATATATCCACGGAGAGATTTTAAAATATAATGAGCTATCACAGTAAAACTTTTCCCTTTTACCTCTTATGCTTGAGAATACAATTATCTTCCTTCAATCATCTAACATAAGAAAACTTTTGGCAGGTTTCTATAGAATTGCATTCCCTAGTTTAACAAAGTGATGTGATAATATGAATTTAATTCAAATTTTATTGTTTGTCTGATACTCAAGGTCACAGCTAACAATTTCCTCATCTCTAAAATGAATATAAAGGCTAAGAAAAAAGATGGCATTTCAAGTTGTTCCGTGCTTTTCATCTGAAGGATACAAAATTTTTTTTTCTAGAAGTGATGCTGGCATGGAGCACCACAGAACCCTCAGCAACTTGAGAACAACAGGGACTACACTGAGGGGATATCAGAGAAATTGCACACATCTGAACAACTAAATGTGGGTCTGGAGAGACATTCATGATAGGAGCAATGGGGTAGCTGTGGCTGCAGCTGCAAGTATGGAAGCAGGGGTGGCAGAGGCAGCCAGCAGGAAAAACAAGTGGGACAGCAGGTTTAGTTTTGAGTCCCAGGGAGGGAGGAGCAAAGATTTCAGGTTGTGCATATGTTTGGTTTCAGTGAAGCCTAAAGAGGAGTTTGACTAAGGATCCCAGTCACCACAAAAGTTAGAAGCCAAGAGCAAAAGGGAAAAAGTTACACTTCTATCATCACAGTTGAATAGACTATTGGACCCAGTTTTGGAAACTAATTGGAAGGCTGATCCACTGACTATCAATAGAACAAATTCCCCCTACCTGGTAGTCAGAACAACTGAGCCTTTGACCCAGGCTGAATGCCTCTCCCTGACCATCCACCGACCTAATTTAGCAAGAGATACTTACTTCAAAAGCCTGCAAGAGTGAAAAATATAAAATAAAATCAGAGTACTATGCACCAAAAAAACAAAGCAAAGCAAAAAGCAGCTCAGCTACAAGAATCCATCCAAGAGGATAAAAGAACTAAATAATTTCAAAATCACAAGGTATTACTACATCACAAGATGACACTTCATCAGAAACCACTTATGAAGACATGGATTATTGTTTCTTTTCATAGATAAATAATTCTAAGTTAAATTATTAAAAAAAAAACTAAAAGAAAATAACATTCAGAAAAAGAATTCAAAGAACTACAAGAGGACTCAGCAAAACAAGTCAATATTGCAAAAATATAATTAAGGTACAGACGGAAGAAACAAGTTTTACAAAAGAAAGTAAAAGGAATTCAGGAGATAAAGAATGCAATAAATGAGATCAAGAGTAACAAAGAAAGCTATAGAAACAGAATTGACCAAATAGAGAGAAGAATCAAGTGAGCTGGAGGGGAGAAATGTAGAAATGAGTCAGGTGGAAGAAGAGAGAGAAATTATTTTTAAAATGAAGAAGCACTCTGAGAGTTACTTGACTCCATTAGGAAAAGCAATATAAAAGTAATGAGTATCACAGAGTATTCATTGATTCCCTTCTCTATCTCATAGAGAAGGGAATAGAGAACATAGTAATAAAATAATTGCTGAAAAATTTCCAAACCTGGGTAATGAAATGAACATAAAAGTCAATGAAGACCATGCGATCTGGTGCAATTGCAGTCCAGTATACCCTAGATGCAGTCCACATACACCCTAAGGTCCTGTGTTCAAGACCTAGGGCCAGGAGGAACAACCAAAGTGAAAACTAAATAAAAATAATGCTTCTTCCTCCTCTCTTCCTGTCTGCCTGTCTACTCACATTCATTCCTGCCTGCACCTTTCCTTAAAAAGTCAATGAAGCCAACCTAACTTCTGGTTAACCAAAATGCCAAAAGACCTTCACGAGGTATAAAATAGATAAATTATCAAAAGTCCAAGACAAAGATATAATTTTAAATGTAGCCAAAGAAAACAGTAAGTAACATACACAGGTACTCCTATAAGGCTATTATCAGACATCTCAGCAGAAACTCTACAGACTAGAAGTAAATGGAATCATGCCTTCAAAATATTACAAGATAAAAACTGCCAGCTAAGAATATTATATCCCATAAAACTCTCTTAGATACAAATGAGAAATAAAGCTTTTCTCTGACAAAAACTGCTGAAGGAATTTTCTGCCACAGATCTTACCTTAAGAAATATTGAAAATTGCTCTTCTATCTAAATCAAAAATAAGAAAGTTAAAAACTGAACAAGGAAATAAACAGATAAACAAAGTCAGAAAATAAAAGAAAAATGGTAGTAACAATTTAAAATATATCAATTGTCACCATGAATGTAAGTAAACTGAATTCACCAATTAAAAGGAATAGAGTGACTGGATAGATTTAAAAAAAACAAAACCCAACTATATTCTGTTTGTAAGAGATGCACTTAATAGAGACAAATATAGACTTAAAGTGAAGGAATGGAAAAAGGAACTCAAAGTCAATGGTGAATCTAAAAAAACAGGAACCACTATACTCATATTAGATAAAATAGACTTCTGGCCAAAAAAGGGAATAAATGATAAAGATGGTTATGATCTAATGATAAAGGGATCAATAAAACAGGAAGACGGTACATTTATTAATGTGTAGATACCAAATAATGGAGCACCCAAATATATCAAGTGAATGTTAACAGACCTAAAGGAAGAACATTGACAAAACACAGTAATAGTAGGGAACTTTAACAGTCCACTCACACTAAAACAAATAATTAAGACAGAAAATAAACAAGAAACAAGAGGACTTCACCCTAAAACAATAGACTACATGCTTTTTTCCAGTGATAATAAAGCATTTTCATGAATAGATCATATGTTAGGACACAAATCAAGTCTTAATGTGTTTACTAGACTGAAATTATATCTAACATCTTTTTTGGATCACAATGACATCAAATTGGAAAATAATAAAAAGAGGAAAGAGGGGGAAACTATAAAGGAGAAGAGAATAAACAGCATGTTATTGAAAAACAACTGGGTCAATGTGGAAATCAAAGTCAAAATTTTAAAAATATATATCTGAAGATGGACCTTCGTGGCTCAGGTATTAGGTCAATGTCTGGAGAGTATATAGTCTACATGTAGCCCAGAACCCTGGGTTTGTGGCCTGGACCTGGGGGGAACAATTGAAAAATGAACTTAATGGATAACTTATTTCTTCACTCTCTTCCTTCCTGCTTGGTGCCTGCCTGCCTTCATTAATGTCTGTCTTCCTTCCTCTTAAAAAATACCTGGAGTCAAAGAAAATAAAGACATATTGCGACATGTGTGTTACAGCAAAAGCAGTACTAAGAGGGTAATTTATAGTGATACCACAGGAAACAAGAAGAATCACAAAAAATTCCAAACCTTCACCTAAATAAAAAATAAAACTAAATCATTACAAGAAAGGAAATAATAAATCTTAGAGTTGAAATCAACAAAATAGAGATAACAAAGGCTATTCAAAAAAATCAATGAAATCAAGAGCTTTTTCTTTGAAAAGATAAAATAAATGACAGCAAGATTCACAGAGAAAAAACACAAATCAGAAATGAAAAGAGAATAATTACAACTGATACTACAGAAATACAGAGGATAAGCGACTACTATGAATTTCTTTATGCAATAAATTGCATAAACAAAAAGAAATGGACAAACTTAGAAATTTAAAAATCTTCCCTAAGTCACAAAAAACAGAAGTCTTCAACATACTGAATACAAGCAAGGCCACTCTGTAAGTGTAATAAAAAAATCTCAACCCCACCCTCAAAAAAGCCCAATACCACATGCTTTCAGTAATGAATTCTACAAAAGTTTCAAAGAAGAATAACAATTCTCCTCACACTGTTCCAAAAGCTTTATGAAGGAAAACATCCACACAGTTTTAAAGATACTAACACTACTCTGAGACCAAAACAATACAAAAACCTCACCGAAACAGAAACTGACAGACCTAAATATTTGATAAACATCGATGCAAAGATTATCATCAAAATACTAGCAAAGCAAATTTAAGAACTCACTAAATTAATTACATATCACAACCAAGTGGGATTTATTCCAGAGATGCAAGGATAATTCAGGATACACAAGTAAACAAATGTGATACATTACATCAACAAAAAAAGGGACTAAAGCCATATGATCATCTCAATAGATGTAGAAAAAGCATTTGATAAGAGTAAAAATCGTATTATGTTAAAACTCCAAAAATGAGTAGAAATAGAATGTAGTTCAGCATAATAAAGGTTATATGTGAAAAATCCACCATCAATATCATATTCAACTGAGAGAAACTGAAAGCTTCTCTTCTAAAATCAGGATTGAACAAAGATGTCCACTCTCTCCACAACTATTCAATTGATTGTTGAAAGTCCTGGTCATTGTAATTAGACAAGAAAAGTACACATAATGTATCCAAGTTGGAAAGAATGAATTGAGACTTAGTTATTCACATATAACATGATAATAGAAAGAACCCTAATACTCCAATAAAAAGTTTCTAGAATCAATAAACAAATACAGCAGAGTGGCAGGATACAAAATTAATACTCAAAAATCTGTTGCATTTCTATTTGCAAGCAACAAACTTGAAGAAAGAGAACTCAGAAAAACAATACCATTTATAATTGCATCATAAAGAATGAAATACCTTGAAATAAACTTAACCAAAATAATTTTAAAATCTATAATCCAAAAACTATGACTTAAAATAAATAGAAGACAACACAAAGAAATTTTAAAATATTCCATGCTCATGGACTGGAGGAATTTACAAAGTTAAAACATCCTTATTATCTAAAGCAATATACAGATGTAATGCAATACCTATCAAAATCCCAAAGACAGTCTTCACAGAAATAGAACAAAAACCATGAAATTTAATTGTAACTATGAAAGACCCTAAATGTCAAAAACAGCCCTGAGAAAAAAACAACAAAATGAGAATGTCATGCTCCATGACTTAAAACTACATTAAGAAGTAATAGTAATAAATTCCACATAGTATTGGAATAAAAACAGACATACAGATAAATTGAGAGCCTAGAAATAAACCCACACATTGTTAGGCAATGGGGTATGAAGATTCTCTTCAATAAATGGTGTTGAGAAAACTTTATAATCATGTGCAAAATTTGTAAATTGTCACTACCTAATACCATACAAAAAAGTTAATTAAAATGGATTAAAAACTTAGACATAAGGCCTGAAATCATAAAATACATGGAAGAAAACAGGCAAAACACTACTTGACATTGACCCAAGTGATGTCTATGGGAACTTGACTCCATTAGCAAGGGAAAGACAATCCAAAGTAAACAAATGAGATTACATCAAACTAAAAAGCTTCTACAAGGCAAAAGAAACTTTCATCAAAACAAAAAAACATTCTACTGAATTGGAGAAGGTATTTGCAAATCAAACATTCAATAGGGGTTAATAGACAAAATATATAAAGAACACATAAAACTCAACATATCACACTCTGGTGGTAGGTGTGGTGTGAAATATAGACAGAGATGCAATCTCACTATCATAAAATGAATATAGTATTGTGGACAAATAAATAATAAGTATTACTATTTTAAAAAATCAACAATAAAATTCAATCCACCTAAAATAGGCAGATAATCTTAATAGACACTTCTTCATAAAAGATATACAGATAGCCAAGGGGTATCTGAAAAGATGGTCTATCTCTCTTATTAGAGACATACAAATGAAAATGAAAATGAGATTATCACCACACAAATGTAAGAATGGCTGTTAAACAAAAGACTGGAAACAAGTGTTGGCAAAGATGCAGAACTCTTATCAACTGTTGGTGAGAGTGTAAAATGATGCAACAATTATGAAAACCAGTAAAAAGATTTCTCAAAAAAAAATGAAACTGGAAATCCCATATGATCAAGTCATTCCTCTGTTGAGTATTTACCACAAAAACGCTAATTCACAGATGTATATATGCACCCTCATGCTCATTGTAGAGTTATTTATAATAGCTTATAGGTGGAAAGCATGTAAATGCCCACAACAGATTAGTGGATAAAGAAGATGTGGTATATATATACACCATGGAATACTTAATACTAAGATATCAAAAACAGTAAAATTCTGCCACTTGAAGCAATATGGATGGACCTAGAGGAAATTATGACTAGTGAAATAAGCCAGAAGGATAAATACAGATATTATATATCACTCGTATATGGCATATGGAGAAACCAAGCTAACTAAATTAAACAAAATAGACTTTTAGCAAAGGAATTAAACAATAGAATTTTAGTCAATAAAAGCAAATCAGTGGTTGAAGGAATAGAAAGGGGCAACTGTCCGGTCAACTGGGTAAAGGGGATTAATTGTATATTGAAGGAACAAAGGAAATAGTGGTGAAGTTTATGTATTATCTGTAGATGTGTATTTATTGTAATAAGAACCTCAAATCTATATGTTATGATGCAATGTACCTTCAATAAAATAAAAAATAAAATAAAATGAACAAAACACTAACTTCCTGGGTGAGTTATGAGCAATAAATGAGATAATACTTTGATTTACAGGCATCTCTTTTCTTTTCTCCAAATTGAAGGTTATGGAAAAATCCATTGTGTACAATAAATAAATGCAGAGTTGCTTTTGAAACCATTTAGATAGAAGAGGAGTTGGAATGGAAATTTTAAAATCACTGTGATTATGTTTATGAAGTTTCTAATACTTGCCATATAATAATGAAAAGTAAATGACTGAGTATTATTGCTTGAGTTTTCTCTTTTAAATAAGCAATTGACAAGAAAATTTGAGTCATGAATTATTGGAAATAATGTTGGAAGCCAAAGATTTTTTTTGCTCACCTGCCTCGCTATAATAAGTTTGTTATGGCTAATGACTCAAAACAAATTATTAAAATAAAATTATAATTTAAATACACAATGGCAATTTACTGTTTAATGGACTTGTAAATTCAGCATCAGCACAAATAATTATCTCTAACTTTTTGTGTGTGTTGAAGATACCATGAGGTATAGTAGACAATTCACTAGACCAAGTATTAAAGAACCTGATTTGTAGTCTAAATTCTAATAAACACCCAACCAAAAAACTTTACGACTTCTGAGTTTACTGTATTGTTTTCCTTCTAACACAGAAGTCAAAATATTTTTCTGTAAAGATACAAATATTTTGGGGTTTTGCACCATACATTCTCTGCTGGAACACCTCAGCAGTTGTGGTAGAGAATCATTGACAATGAATAGGTATGGCTGTGTTTCAAAAAAAAGTGTTATTACAAAAATTTTTGCTGACTTCCATATGGATCGTTGGCCATGGTTTTCCAATCCTGACTAGGAAATAACAGGGTTTTAACATATTATTTATTTCAAACATGATCAGATGGGAGATGTTTTAAAATTCAGATTTATGCCACTTACCACCTACTCCACAACCTACTGGATCAAAATCCCCAAGGTAAGATCCAAGAATATCTAAGACCTAAAATCTTCAAATAATTAATATCCAAGTCTGCCAACAATGTTTAACACTCACTGAACTACATGATTTCTAAGTCCCCTTATAAATCTAATATTCATTCATAAATAGGAATTTTCACCATTAGTTTTCATCAGAGTTTGACATACTTATAAATACAATGTACAATGAAATAAGCTCACTGGTTTTGATGAGAGAAATGCTGAAAATATTTTTTATTGTTTAGAAGATATCAATACATTTATTTACAGAAATACAATATGCTGTACACAATGCTACTCTTTAAAAAAGGCAGAAAGAAGAGAAGTTGATCAAGATGGACTTTCACTACTTTGATTCCAAGAGCAACAACTAATAATTATCTGGGAACTAGAATTCACAGAGGAATATCATAGCACAGTAGTGTATCTAAAGCAGCCCTGCATGGCAGAGACACAAAATGATTGCATTAGAAGATATGCTGAGCAGGTACATGCTACACTTAATGGAAGGTGGATTGAGAGAAATGATTAAAGGTGGCAGTATCCAGAGGGTGGCTGAAATTTGGGACAGTAGGAATGCCAGACCATCTAGAGACTCTGGGAGGGGAAAACCAGAGATGAAGTAACATCAAATGCCCTTACCTCAGGTGAAACTCAAAATAGATGATATGGAATACGCAACACAGGGTGAGACCCCACAAGGGAGGACAACAGCAGAAGGACTTTAAACTACACTCCTTGTCCTCAGCCTTGGGACCTGTACTCATGCCATGAATCATGATAACAGCAGATAGTTAGCAGAATTTCATATTTAGAAGCCCAAAGAAGAGAGTTGTATTATTTCATATCCGAACCCACTAAGAAGCTTAACTTATGTTCCATGAACATGAATCAGGATATCCCCAGCCTATCCATAAAAGTCATTCACCACCATGCTCCTCCCTTACATGACTGACACAGCAACAGCCATTTACTGTCCTAAGTACTCACGGAAACCAGTAAGGACAAATAAAATAAAATAAATCCAGAGTACTACTTGTTGGAAAAGTAAAAGATAAAAAATTCAGTTCTAAGTTGCTGAACCAGATTGGAAATTGAGAAACAATCAAAGACAATACAGACCTGAAGATATGATGACATCACAGTGAGACAATTTCTCTCAAAAAAACAAAGAATGGAAGAGTTTATCTTTTTTAACAGAAAATCATCAAAATACCAATTTAAATTAGCTCAAATTGATAAAAAAATTTAGAAAATCAGTTGAAAGAGATACAAGAAATCTCAGAAGAGCAAGCCAAAGAAACATAAAAGCAATGAGAAAAAACAAATTAATGAGGTCAAATTTAAAATTAGAAGATAGAAGCTGACACTTTATTAAACAGGAAACTAACAGATTCAGGGTATGAAGAACTCAATAAACTACATCAAGCATACTTCTAAAACAGATTAGACCTAATGGAAGAATGAATCAAAGACAGAAAACTAGAAATGATTCAGGTGGAAGATAGAAAAATAGTATATAAAAACTGAATAAATTATAAGAACTATCTAGATCCACTGAGAAAGGCAAAATAAAGTCAATACATATCCCCATAGATGAAGAGAAAAGGAAACAGAGAGTTTGCTCAAAGAAATAATAGCTGAAAAATTCCCAAACATGAGGATGCAATTTAATATACAAGTCAGTGATGTAAACATCTGGTTATCTAAATGCAAGGACACAAACTCCAAAACACCTACCGGCTAAACTATCAAAAGACAAAAGAGAATATTAAAATTGGTGAGATAAAAGTCAGGTAACTAATAAAGTTATTACTATCAGATTATCATCAGAATTCTCGACAGAAAACAGACAGGTCAAAAAAGAGTGGAGTGATATACTCCAAATAAGAAAGATTTAAAATTACCAGTCAAGAATACTATATGCTGCAAAACTCTTTTGATATGACATATCAATAAAGGCTTTATCAAAGAAAAAACCTGAAGATGTCTGTAACAACTAAGATCTCCCTCACAAGAATTTTTTCAAGTAGCTCTTCTATCTGAAACAAGAATGTCCACAGAAATTAAACAATGCATTGATATATTTTTCTGTAGCCCTTGACTTTCAACCTATGCTTGTCATTGTATCTGATATGCCTTTGTTGTAGGCATAATATTGATGGGTCCTCTTTTTGATCCATCCAGCCATGTTGCCTTTGTTTGGTGAATTCAGCCCATTCACAATTAGGGGGATGACTGAAATGCAGGACTTTATTACCGTCATTTGAGCCTTAGTTTTCTGTTGGGTTTCTCTGCTTGTTGCTTCATTTGCTGTTTGTTTAGGTTCACTTTTTACTTTGGATGATTTTCAGTGTCTATTTTGTCAGTTTTGTCTGCTTCCCAACTATGTGTCTGTTTAGATTTGTCTTTTGTGGCTGTTCCATGGATTAAGTATAACAGTCCTGCTATATAATTTTCTTTTAAGAGCTGATGTTATGTCATATTTATATACTTGTATAGGATAACATGTTTTTCTTCCCCCCTTTAGTCATTATTTTTGGTCATTCCTGTTTGTCTCATCTTTGTTCCTGCTTTTGCTTTCCTATTTGCACCATTCTCGAATTTTGGTGAATCTTTGCTTTTGTTTTTTCTATTCTAAGAACCCTTACAAGATTTCTTTAATGGCAGACTTGGTGATGGAAAAATCCAATAACTTGTTTTTGCCACTGAAGACTTTTATTTCTCCACCATATTTAAATGATAATTTTGCAGACTAACATATTCTTGGCTGGTAATTTTTATCTTTTGGTATTTTGAATATATTATTCTACTCTCTCTTAACCTGCAGTGTTTCAGGTGAGAAATCTGATGATAGCCTGATGGGTGTAACTTTATAGGTTACGTTTATCTTTTCTCTAGCAGCTTTGAGAACTTTTTATTTGTTACTGACTTACATTAATTATATTATGATATGGCTCCATGTAGGTCTGTTTACATTAATAAATTTTGGTGTTCTCTCTGCATCTTGAACTTCTATGATTACTCTTTGAGACAGACATGGGAAATTCTCTGCTATTACTTTTTAAAATAAGTTTTATGCTCTTTTCTCCCTCTACTCTCCTTCTGGGATCTATATTATCCTTATGTTTGTTCTACTCATAGTGTCTGATTGTTCATTTTCCCTCAGTCTTCTTTCTCTGTCTTCTTCTAGGAAGGTCACCTTTGTTATCTTGTGTTCAATTTATAATATTCGTTCCTCTGTGTGACTGAATCTGTTTATGCAGCTTTCCATGTTTACTTTCAATTTCTGAACTGTATCTTTCATTTCTAACATTTCTGCTAGGTCTTTCTTTACATCTTCAATCTCTTTGGTGATGTGTTCCCTATGATCTATTACTTCTTTTCTGAGGTATTGCAATTGTATTTGGGGCACCATGTGGCCCTCCTACAACTCATTCAGCTTTTTTTATATAACTTTTTGAACTATTTATCTGTGTGGCTGCTCCAGTCCATATTCTTAGACATCTTTTCTGGTAAGCTCTTGGCTTCTTCCTCTTTTGGGGCCATTTGTGTTTACTTTGGTGACATTGTTTCAGAATAGCTTTTTTTCTGCCTTGAATTCAGTACTGTGACTTTCCTTTTCTTCTACTTCAGGTTTCCTTATATTTTGTGCTACAGTGGGAGAGCATACTTTTTGCCTCTCAGTTGAAGAGAGAAACTTGTTTGTCCCTGTGGTTACTGGGTAGTTTATGCTGTGTGTACACACTGAGGGGCGTGAAGAGATCACTTTCTCAGTGGGCACGGAGAGAGGTGCACAAATGCCTGTGTTCTCCTGTCTGTGGTGCCCACAGACTGTGGCTGTGGAATTTGGGCACTGGACCTCAGGGACCTTTCCCTCAATTATGGGGAGGGTCAGATGTGCGACTGCAGTGTCCAGGCCAGCTGTGGACTGTCCATGCCAGAGTTTAAGAAATGGATTTTCCCTCACATAGATGGCAGGGATACATAGCCATCTGCAGTATTTGGGGTCTGGGGAGTCTGTAAACTTCCTGTGCTGGAACAACAATGATAAAAGGAAATCAGGGACTGCAAAACTAATACTGACAAGACAAACTTCCAACCAAAATTGGTATCACGAGGCAAGGATGGACACTACATTATGGTCAAGGGGGCAATCCATCAAGAGGAAATAACTATCATCAACATATATGCACCCAATACAGGACCATCTAAATATATAAAAAACTATTGAACAAGCTAAAGACAGGTATTGATAGTAATACAAAAAATAGGAGTGAACCTCAACACTCCACTTACAGCAATAGATAAAACCAACAAAGTAATAATGACCCTAATTGAAACAATAGACCAAATGGATCTAAGAGATATATACAGGATGGTCTACCCCTACAGAAATAATATGCATTCTGTCAAATGTACATGGAACATTCTCAAGAATAGACCATATCTTGGGACACAAACAAGTGTCAGCATATTTATCAAAATTCAAATTATAGAAAACATCTTTTCTGACCATGGGGGATAAAACTAGAAATGAACCAAAAGAACAAAACTGGATGAACTACGAAGATGTGGAGATTAAAGAGAATGCTTCTGAACAACTCCTGGATCATCGATGGATTTAACAATGAAATTAAGTATTATCTGGAAGCAAAAGAAAAATTTGAGATGAGCTACCAGAACATACAGGATGCCGCAAAAGCAGTTCTAAGAGGAAAGTTTACAGTCATTCAATCACACATCAAAAATTAAGAGAGCACCCAAATTAAATATCTAACTACACACCTGAGGAAGCTAGAAAGTGAAGAAAAATTAAAACCAAAAATCAACAGAAGAAAGGAAACAATAAAAATCAGAGAAGGAATAAATGAAATTGAAAACAAAAAGACAATTCAAAAGATCAATGTTCCAAAAGCTGGTTCTCTGAAAAAATAAACAAAATTGATATACATGTAGCTAGACTCACAAAGAGAAAATCTTAATAACAAAAATCAGAAATGAAAGAGGTGCAATCACAACTGACATCACAGAAATTCAAAAGATCATGAGAGACTACTATGAGCACTTATAGGTCAAGAATTTTCTCATTCATAAAGATATTGAAAGGTTTCTAGAATACTACAATGTCCCAAATCTCAAACAGGAAGACATAGTCAACTTAAACAGATCAATCACAGGAGCAGAACTAGAAGCAATAATAAAAAATCTCCCCCAAAACAAGAGCCCAGTACCAGATGGCTTCAATGGGGAATTCTACCAAACATTCAAAGAAGAACTAAGCCCCATCCTCCTTAAACTCTTGCAAAAAGTTTAAGAGAGAAAAGTCCCAAATATATTCTCTGAGGCTAATATTACCTTGATTCCAAAATTAGAAAAGACAGCACCAAAAAATAAAACTATATGCCAATATTGTTGATGAATACAGATGCAAAAATCCTCAACAAATCCTGGCAAGTAGGATTCAATAGCACATTAAAAAAATATACACCATGAGCAAGTGGAATTTATCCCAGGGATGCAAGGATGGTTCAACATATGCAAAACAATTAATGTGATACACCAGATCAACAAAGTGAAAATGAAAAACCACATTATCATCTCAATAGATGCAGAAAAGCATTAGACAAGATTTGACACACACTCATTATAAAAACCTTCACCAAAATGGGAATAGAAGGCACATACCTAAACATAATAAAAGCAATATATGACAAACCCACAGCCAACATCATAATCAATGGTGAAAAACTGAGAGATTCCCTTAAGACCTGGAACAAGATAAGATTGCTCACTATCACCACTAATATTCAACATAACTCTGGAAGTCTTAGCCAAAGCAAAAAGGTAAGGCAAGGACATTAAAGGAATCCAAATTAGAAAAGAAGAAATAAAACTAGCATTATTTGCACATGATATGATACTATATCTATAAAACCTTAAAGATGCTATAAAAACTGATAGAAATTATAAATGAATACAGCAAAATAGCAGGATATAAAGTCAACACAAAAATCACTATCATTCCTATACATAAACAATGAAGGAGAGGATAAAGAAATTAAGAGAGAAATCCCATTCACAATAGTACTAAGGAAGATTGAATACCTGGGAATTAATTAAACAAAAGAGGTGAAGCATCTCTACAATGAAAACTATAAGACCTTAACAAAAGAAATAGAAGCAAACACAAATAGATGGAAAGAACATCCCATGTTCACAAATTAGAAGAATCAATATAGTAAAAATGGCCATTCTATCCAAAGTCACATATAGGTTCAGTGAAATTGACATCAAAATCTCAGAGACATTTTTCAACAAAATGGAGCAAATAGTACTGAAGTTTTTATGGAACTACAAGAAACACTGAATGGCCAAAGCTATTCTAGAAGGAAAAAGGAATAATGGAGGCCTCACACTTCCAGACTTCAAACTACATTACAGAACAATCATCAAAACTGTATGGTACCAGAACAAAAACACAGTGATCACTGTAATAAAATCTCTGTTTGGCCCAGAAATCAAACCATGACTATATGGACAGTTAGTCTATGACAAAGGTGCCAAGAGCATACAATGAAGGAAGGAAAATCTATTCAATACATGGTGCTGGGAAAACTGGAAAAATCTGAAAAAAAAAAAAGAAAAAAAAACTAGGCTACACATAATGCCAAGTATAAAAACCAATTCAAAATGGATCAAAGATTTCAACATAAGATCATAAGACCTGAAAGAACATAAGACCTGAAACCATTTACTACCTAGAACAAAACATGGGGAAAACATTCCATGATCTCAACCTTAAAGAGGTCTTTGGGGGAGGAATAGTGACAGCAAAAGAAACCAAAGCAAAACTAAACGATTGGGACTACATCAATTGTGTACCTCAAAAGAAACCACTAAAACAAAAAGACAACCCAAGGAACTGGAGAAGATATTCACACAACATATATCAGATAAAAGCTTAATTCCTAAAATATACAAAGTGCTCTTACACTGCAACAACATAAAGGAAAATGACCCACCAAAAAAATGGACCAAAGAGCCGATTTTAGGTTTTTCTAAAAAGATACACAGATGGCTGACATACATTTGAAAATAATGCTCTACATAACTCATCATAAGAGAAATGAAAATCAAAACGACAGTGCAATATCATCTTACACCAGTGTGAATGGCAGGTGTTGGAGGGAGTGTAGAGAGAAGGGAAGGCTTCTACACTGTTGGTAAGAATGCAAATTGTGAAAACTATTTAGAAAACAGTATCCAAATTCCTTAAATTAATAAATATGGATTTACCATTTGATTCACAAGTCCAACTCTCAGGCATAACCCAGAAGATAAAAAATCTTTAATCAGGAAAAATATCTGCACCCCTATGTTTATAATAGCACAATTCACCATAGCTTAGACATATGAACAATATAAATGTCCATCAACAGATGACTGGATAAAGAAGCTATGGAACATGTATTCAATGGAATTCTAGGCTACTGTTAAGAATAATGAAATTGTGCTCTTTGTTACACTCTGAATGGAACTGGACCTGATCATGCTGAGTGAAACAAGTCAGAAAGAAATACAGGATGGTTTTCACTCACATATAAAGTATAATGAAACAGCACAAATAAATATACAAATTCCAGCAAAAATAGTAGGACTCAAGACTGGTTATGGGGAATATGGGCAGTGAGAAAATAGGTGGTGGTAAGGGACACTGGAACTCTGGTGGTGTTTGTGGTGTGAAATATAGACTGAGATGCAATTTCAATATCTTAAATGGAATTTAGCATTGCAAACTAAAGAAATAATATTACTATAAAATGAAAATAATTAAATCAAGAAAGATATAGACCAAACCATAACACTGAAGAAATGATGGTAGTAGCAAGCCCTAATATATTAGTAATCACCTTAAATGTAAATGGACTAAAGTCACCAATCAAAAGGCAGAGCATTGATAAAACAATTGAAAAAATCAAAACACAAACTATATTCTGTTTACAAGGGATTTAAATAAGATATAGGCACATATAAACTTAAGATGAAGACATGGATATTATTACATTAAGTTAAAGAAAAATTTTAAAGGCAAGAATGTCTATATGATATAGAGATTAAACCAATAGGAAGATTAAATATTAAATCACACTTATTAATACATATGCACCCAACATAGGAGTATGTAAATATGTAACGCAAATATTAATTGACCTTCAGGATGACAGTGACACAATAATAGTAGTGTAATAGTAACACAATAAGAGTAGAGGGCTTTAATAATCCATTTATAGTAATGGACAGATCGTCCAGACAGAAAATGAAAAAGGAAACAATGACCTAAATTACAAATCAGATGAGATAATATTAATAGATATTTACAAGTCATTGCACCCCACCTGCAAAACTAGAATACACATTCTTTTCAAGTTCTCACTAAACATGCTCAAGGATTGATGAGCTGTTAGGACAAAAATAAGTCTCAATAAATTTACAATGATTGAGTCATATCAAGCTACTGTTCAGATCTAAAAAAGAAAATGGGGGAATCCAGACTTTTTTGAAAATAAAAAGCATGTTATTAAACAACTACTGGATCACTAAGGAAAACAAAAGTGAAATTAAAATAAAATACCCTGAGACAAATGAAAATAAAAAATGAGTTATCAGAATCTGTGGGATGCAGCAAAAGCAGTACTAAGTTAAAATTTTATGACTATCCAGGTCTACTTCAGGAAATAAGAAGAATCACAAATAAAAAATCTAAATTTACACCTAAAGGAACTAGAAAAACAAGAATAAATTAAACCAGTAGTAGAAGAAAGGACATAATATAATTTAGAGCAGAAATAAAATAGAGATTAAAAATAATTCAAAAGATCAATGAAACTAAGAGTTGGTTCTTTGAAAAGATTAACAAACAAGACAAACATTATCAGACTCATGAAGAAAAGAGATAAACTACATAAAAAACCAGTAATGAAAGAGAGATTACAAGAGATACTATGGAATATAAGGGATAATAAGAGAGTATGAATAATATGGCAACAAATAGGATAATGTAGAAAAAATGACAATTACTTCTAAATATATAACATTCCAAAACTGAGTAAGAGAGAAACAGAAAAACAAAACAAACTGATGAAGAGTAAGGGAACTGAAAGAATAATTTAGAAAAATCTCACAAATTATAAGCCCTCGACTAGAAGAATTTACTAGTAAATTCTACTAAATTTATAAAGAAGATTAATACCTTTCTCAAGCTTATCTGAAAATTCAAAAAGTAGGGCAAGCCTACACAAACATTTTATGTGGTGCTTATTATCCTGAATCAAAATCACAAGAAGATATCACACAAAAAATAAAACTATAGACCAATCTCTGATGAACATAAATGTAAAAAAGCTAAAAATTACTAACCAAATACAACAATATATTGAGATAATCATACACAAGGATCAAGTGGAATTTATTCTATGGATGCATGATGGTGCAATATCAACAATCAATAATTATGTTATACCACATCAACAAAATGAAGGACAAATCATTATTATCTCAAGTACAGAAAAAGCAGTTGATAAGATTCAACAACCTTTTATAAAAACTGTCAAAAATGTGTACAGACAGAACTTACCTCACAAAATAAAAACAGCATATGACAAAAACATAGGTAACACCATTCTCAATGCTTAAAAACTAAAACTTTTTCCTCTAAGATCAGGAGCAAGACAGGAAGTCCACTCTCACTAGTAGTATTCATTATAGTGTTGAAAATCATAATCAGTGCATTTAGACAAGAAAGGAAAGGAAAAGTATGCAAATTGGTAAGGAAGAAATAAAACTATCACTATTTTCAGAGACTATAATATAGAGAATCCCAGAGACTTCTGTAAAGTGCTAGTAGAAATAATAAATGTGGCAGGCTACAAAATTTAAAATTCTGGGTGCACACTGGTGGTCTAGCAGTCTACAGAAATATGTTGGTTCATAAGAGAATATTAGAAACACAACAACAAAGTAGATAACCTAGAAGAAATGTACAAGTTCATAGAAACGTAATATACACCAAGACTAAATCAGGAATAAGTAGAAATCCTAAAAATAACAGTCACAACTGAAGAAACTGAAAAAGAAACCAGAACTCTGCCCCCCAAAAATTCCCAACCAGATGGTTTCACTAGTTAATTCTAACAAACTTTGTATTGTTCCCAAAACTTGAAGTATAAGGCAAGCTTCCCTTTGTAATGATGCCAACATTACTCTGATTCCAAAACCAAAGACATCACCAAAAAAGAAAATCACAAAGCAATATATCTGATGAATATTGATGTAAAAATCATCTTCAAAATACTATCCTACTGAATTCAACAACTCATTTGAAATCATACACCATGATAAAGTGGGATTTATTTCAGTGATGCAAGGATGGTTGAATATAAGCAGATCAATAAATGTGATATACTATATCAAAAGAATGAAACACAAAATACATGATTATCTGATAGCTGCAGAAAGAGAATATAAGTTAATAAGATTCAACACTGTTTTATGTTAAAACATCTGAAAAATGGGTATAGATTGACTGTACCTTGATATAATAAAGGCTCTACATGAAAAACCCACATCCAGCATCATACTCAATAGAGAAAAAACAAGGTTTTCCTCTAAAATTAAAAAAAGGCAAGGATGTCCACTCTCACCACTACTGTTTATATAGTGCTGTAAATCCTAGAAAGTGCAAATAGGAAAGAAAAAATACATATAAGTTATTCCAATTGGAAAGAAGTAAAACTAACACTATTTGAAAATGACATGATACAATATAGAGAGAATCCAGAAAAGTTCAGTAAAAGGCTGCTAGAAACAATAAGTACATTAAGATAGTAGACTACAGAACTAGTATTTAAAAAAATCTATGACATATTTACCTGCAAATAATGAACTTGCAGAAAGGAAACTCAAGAAAACAATTCCATTTACAATTCTAGCCGAAAAGAATGAAATATATTGGAATAAATATAACTAAAGAAGTAGATCAATCCTCTGAAAACTACAAGATACTGTTAAAGGAAACAGAAGAAACAAAGATATGGAAAGATATTCCATGCCCATTTCCCGGAAGGATTAACATTGTTAAATAATAATATTACTTATGACAATATATAGATTTAATTCAATATCCATGAGAACCCCATGTACATTCTCCACAGAAATAGAACAAAAAAATCATCAAATTTATTTGGAACTACGTAAATCCCTAAATAGCAAAAAACTCCTGAGAAAAAAGAACAAAAATGAGGTTGTCATACTCACTGACTAAGAGTAATTAAGTCATTAAAAGCATTGGAATAAAAATTAAAGCACTTATCGTGGAATAGAACTGAGATGCTGTAAATAAATGCACACATATTTATAGCAAAGGGGTCAAGGACATACAGTAGGCAAGAACAGATTCTTCAGTAAATGGTGCTGGGAAAACTGGACAATCAGCAAAAGATTGAAACTAGATGACTACATAACAGTATACATATAAATCAATTCAAAATGTATTAAAGATTTAGATGTAAGACCTGAAAGCATGAAATATAGAGAAGGAAACATAGGCAAAATATTCCTTGACTTTGACCTAAGAGATATCTTTGGGAACTCAACTCCAATAGCAAGGGAAATAAAACCTGAAATAAATAAATGAGATTACATAAAACAAAAAAGCTTCTGCAGGTTGAAAGAAACTCATCAAGAAAAAAGACATTCTACTGTTGAGAGAAGATATTTGAACATCATACATCCAATAAGGTGTCAATATTCAAAATATGTAAGTCATAAATTGAGTCATAAAACTCAACAGAAAAACAAATAATCCAAAATAAAAAATGGGGTTTTCTTCATAGATACTTCTCAAGAAAAGATATATGGCTTTCCAAGATGCATATGAAAACATGTTCTACCTTTCTTGTTATTAGGGAAATGCAAATCAAAACAAAAATGCACTATCACCTCACACCTGTGAGAATGGCTATTATCCAAAAACCGGAAACAAGTGTTGGGAAGAATGCAGACAAAATGAAATTCTTACAAACTGTTGGTAGGTAGGATTGTAAAATGGTATAGTCATTATGGAAAGCAACATGGCAATTCCTAAAAAATTGAGAATGGAATTCCCGTATGACCTGTTATCCCACTGCAAATACTTACCTAAAAATAAACAAAACAACACTGATTTAGAGAGATATGTGTACCCTATGCTCTCTGTAGTATTATATATAATAGCCAACATAAGTGGCCTTTGACTGAGTGGATAAAGAAGATGTGTTATATATACATAATGGAAGAACTCTATGCAGCTATCGAAAGATGAAATCCTGCAATTTGCAGCAGCATGGATAGACATAAAGGGAATTATGCTTTGTGAGATAAGACAAGAAAGAGAAATGTAGACATTGTATGATATCACTCATATATGTTATATAGAGACACTAAGAAAACAAATTAAATCAAAGCTAGATTTAGTCAATGAAACAAAGTAATAGTTGCCAAAAAAGGATGGGCAAAATGGGTCGTGAGGATCAATTGTGCAGAGAAGGAAAACTGAAAATGGTGACAGTGGTGGTGAATTTAATTTATTATATACTGATGCTGATTTGCAACGATGTACACCTGAAACCTATATGTTATGATGCAATGTTATTTCAATAAAATTAACTTAAAAATAAATAAATGAAAAATGAATGACTATATTACCTAATGCAATGTACCGTATCAATACAATCCATATGTAAATCTCAAAGACATTCATCACTGAAAAATAATTTAAAAATCATGTAATTTATTTAGAACTACAGAATACTCCAAATATTAAAAACAATCCAGAAAAATAAAATTACAAATGGAGTTATCATTCTCCCTAAATTCAAATGTAATTGTAATATAATCAACATGGTATTAGAATGAAATACTACAGAGAGATCAATGGAACCAAAATGAGAACCCAGAAATAAACCCACAAATATGTGAACAATTAATT
Source organism: Solenodon paradoxus (assembly GCA_004363575.1). Taxonomy (NCBI): domain Eukaryota; kingdom Metazoa; phylum Chordata; class Mammalia; order Eulipotyphla; family Solenodontidae; genus Solenodon; species Solenodon paradoxus. The sequence continues at coordinate 215,748 of RJWH01002136.1, forward strand.
TATGACAAAGGAGTCAAGAACATAATGAAACAAAGCAAGTCTCTTCAATAAATGCCAGGAAAATTGGATAACCACATGGAAAAGAATGAAACTAGATCAATATCTAAAACCATACACAAAACGTATTTCAAAGTAGATTATAAAAACTTGCATATAAGAATAGAAGCTATAAAGTATATAGAAGAAATCACAGATGATTCATTCCTTGAAGCAACCTTGGACCTTGGAGATATCTTTGGAGATTCAAGTACAAAGGCAAGGAAATTAAATGCAAAAATAGAAAAAAATGACCAAATCAATTTGAAAAGCTTTGCACAGCAAACAAACAAACAAACAAACAAAACACTATGATCAGGAGAAAAAGATATCCTACCAAATGGGAGGAGATATTTGCACAGGATATATTCAGGGGATTCATATCCAAAAATATATTTAAGAAACTCATAAAACTCAAAACAACAAAGCAACCTGTTTAAAAATTGGAAGAGGGTCTAAAAACACACTTCTCCAGAACAATATACAGTTGACCAATAGTACTTGACAGGAAAACAAAAAAAGATGTCTCTCATCTTTCATTATTAGGGAAATGGCAATCAAAACAACAATGAGATCTCACTTCACACCTGTGAGAAAGTCTATTTTCCAAAAGCCAAAAAACAACACATGTTGGAGAGTATGTGGAGGAATGGGATGACTTGTACTCTATTAGCAGGAATGTAAATTGGGAAAGCCATTATAGAAAGTAGGCTAGAGAGACTCCAGAAAGTTTTTTTTTCAAAAAAGGAATTTCACGTGGTCCAATTACCCTGCTTCTGTGTATTTACACAAGAATACAAAAACACTAATTTGAAGAGATATTTATATATCCCTATGTTTATTGTAGCATTATATACAATAACCAATAACTGGAAACAATCTAAGTGTCCATCAGCAGAGAACTGAATAATAAGATACGGTATATATACACAATGAAATAGTACTCGTTTATAAAAAAAATAAACTATTGTCATTTTTATCAACATGAATGGGCCTAGTTCAATACATTCAGATAAAGTCAAATACTGTATGATTTCACTCATATGTAGTATAGAGAGAACTCAAATAAGTAAACCAAATTTACACAAAAATAAACTTGTAGACTATAAGTCCAAATTAGGGGTTAGCAGAAAGAGGAAGGGGGGGCAAATCAGGTAAAAGGGGTCAATTATATGACGAGATAGAATTGAACTTTTAGTGGTCATTTTAATGAAGTATATATAAATGTTGACTTCTAATGATGTACATCTGAAATGTATATTATAATACAATGTTACTTCAATAAAAAGTATTAAAATGTCTGTTATAAATTATAGTTGAACTTTAAAAATTTAATTTTAAGAGATCTGGACTTATTTTTAAAGGAAAGTTACAGGCAGGAATGAAGGTGAGCAAAGGTACACAGTAAGAGAAGGAAGAAACACTTTTTTATTTAGTTGTTCATCATGGCTGTTCCCTCTGCTTCCAGGACACAAACATCAGTGTCTACTGTGATGTACATTGACTGCACCAACCCCTATTCCACCATGACGTGCCAGGATCTGACATTTAATGGAGAATTTAGTACATTTACATTTAATGTATATTTAAGTTCCATTTAATACACATTGGATTTATATATATAATTTATATTCTCCTAAACTAATCTTTTTTTCTTTATTAATCTTTGAATTTGCTGTTGCTTCACTAATCAGACTATTAATATAAAAGATATATATCCCATTTCTTTTCTTTTAGAGGTTTTCCTAGAAATTATAGCATACATATTTAACTCAATTCTAGAGAGGATCAATATATCTTCTTTCATATGGGGATTAAAAAATACATTAATTCCTTTGTACCATCTACTCAGTTTTTTTTTCCATTTGTGAATAGTTTTATTGAGTATATTATTCTTGGCTATATTACTTTCTTTTGTCATACTGAGAATACTAATTCTTGTCTTTGGCTTTCTTCACTAAGTAAGTGAAATCGACTATCAGTTTAATGGTTGCTCTTTTCATAAATATATTTTTTCTTTGGAGGCCTTCTACATTTTCTGATAATTAGTAATCTGTAATATCATTATAATTTGCCTTATCAATTACTTTTTATTTCTCTTGTTTGTTTCTTTTTTTAAGATTTAAAAAGATCTCTTATTACAGGAAGGCCCCAAAGGTAAAATCCTCTGCCTCTGATGCCATCAGCACATTTGTGGTGCTGGAGAGTTAATGCTTGAAATTACAGTTCTGTAGGCTGATAGGCAGCAACTGCCTAGTTGGTGTGGGAACAGGCATCCATATCTGTAACCCCAATACAAATAACTATTTTCCTGCAAAGAGCATTATTTCTGCAGTGCTTTCAGTGAGGATCAGAGAGGCTTCAGCAAAATAGCAGCTTCACACCTGCTTAGATTACTGCTAAACAACTTTGCATATCTATATCTGTCAGCTACTTGCTAGATATCCCATCCCCAGTCCAGAGCTTATTGAAGGTTACTCTCTGATGGAGATGCTTCCCAAAGACAGACTGAGAAATTACCACAGTGGGACTGCGCTTTGCTGTGACAGCTTCCTTAGAACCCCAGAAGACACCCAACTATTGCTTACCAGTGGCCTCCTTTGGGATGGTGGCCGGCTTGTAGACTGCACCCGCACCTATTGGATCTATCTTCTTGTGTCTTGTTATTCATACATATATATATATATATATATATATATATATATATATATACATATATATATATAACTCTGGGGTAGACATCTGAATTCTCTGCTTTACTCCAATTCTGAAGGCTGGACTCTAGGGTCTCAACACAGTGTGGTTTTAGTGGTACAACAATTCTGATTAGTGCAGAGATCATAAAATCAACAGAATCTTGGTATTCCTTGGCAATATCCAAGGCTTATACTTAAGGCAATGAAGACATTATTTAGCCTAACCACAGAAATAAACACAAACAAACAAAACACAAACACAAACAAAATGAAGAGAATTATACACACAAAGACGAACAAAAATAAAATAAAACCCAGGGAAAATCTGAATGCAAAAGAATTAAGTAAACTAAGGAAGATTGTAAAGCCACAGTTTAATGATACTCTCTGAAATCAGGAGAACAATGAAGGAACAAAAAGAGAACTAGAAAAAATATGAAGCAGATACTAATAGAATTTATAGAGCTAAAGAACACAATAGTTGAACTAAAGAACACAATAGAGGAGCTCAACAGACTGGAAGAAGATTCCATAAGTGATCTTGAAGATAGGACACTGGAATGAATTCAAACAGAACAGAGAAGAGAAAAACAGAATTAAAAGAAGCAAAGAGACCACATACAAAATTTATGGGATAACTTAAAAATAGAGACTATCAGCACACAAAAGTTCTAAGAAGAGAAGAGAAAAGGCAGAAACATTATTTGAAGAAATAATAGCTCAAAGAGTCCATAATCTGAGGAAAGAAACATACATTCAGATTCAGGAAATTCAAAGTGTTCCAAACAAAATAAACTCAGAAATACACTGAGACATGTTGCCATTAAAATTTCAATAGTAAAATATAAGGAATCATATAAAGCAGCTAGAGAAAAATAAGTTGCATATAAGGAAGCCCCCAAAAAGACTATCAATAGATTACTCATCAGGTAGTTTACAGACCAGAGGGAATGGTATGATATATAAAATTGCTTAAAGAAAAGGATTTCCAAACAAGAGTATTCCAACCTATTAGACTATCACTTGAAATTGAAATACTGATAAAGAGCTTTATAATCAACACATAACCAGCCTTATAAGAAATACTAAATTAATATTTATAAAATGAAATGAAATCTCAGAAACAGCAATAAATAAAAAATATAAAATGTGGGGAGAACAGTAAAAAAATGTGGACTGTGAGAATGAGCTTGAGACTAACCTGTTCAAGTTAAAAAGAAACTTTTTAAAGGCTAGAACTTACATGTAATTCCCAGAATAAACAAATAACATAAATCCATAGGGAAAAAAAGAAAATTAAAAGTGCATCCAAATACAATGTAAATATTTCAAGGCACAAGAAAAAGGAGAACAAAGGTACTATCAGCAATAATATCCAGAAGTAATATAGCAAAAAGTCACTACAAAGTTACATATCAATAATCACCATAAATGTTAAGTGAACTCATCTATCAAAAGGCATTGAATGACCCAATAGACTAAAAAAAAACATAACCCAACTTTCTGCTGCATACAGATAACTTATATAATATCTAAAGACAGCCATGGAATGAATGTGTGAGATTGGAAGAAAATCTTACAATCAAATGATAAAAAAAAACAAGCAGAGACAGACACACACTTATATCAGGTAAAATAGACTTACAACTAAAGTAGATAGCAAAAAGTAAGTATGGACATTATATAATTATGAAGAGGTCAATTCCACAGTAAAATATAACATTTATTAATATATATGCAACAAATAAGGGAGCAATTTCTAAAAGAACTAAATAGAGACATAAATAGCAATAAAATAAATTAGGTGAATTTAAAGCCTCACTTACAATGGGCAGATCAACCAGTCAGAAAATTAAAAGGAAATCAACAGCCTTAAATTAAAAATTAGAACAGATGGGTTTAACAGAAATTAACCAAACACTTTATCTAATAACTGCAGAATTCATATTTTTCTCAAGTGCTCATGGAATATTTTCAAGGATAGATCTTATGTTGGTAACAAAACAAATGTCAATAAATTTACAAAGAATTAAATCATACCAATTATCTTTTCTGATGACAATGGCATAAAATTAGAAATCGACAAAAAAGAAAGCTGGAAAATTCTGAAATAGGTGAAGGCTAGACAACATGCTTCTGAATGATGATTGAATAAAGTAGGAAATCAAGGAAGAAATACAAAATATTTTAAGACAAACAATAATGAAGATAATTAGCTGTCAGTATGTCGGGATACATAAAAGCAATACTAAGAGGGAAGTTTATAGCAATTCAAGTCTACTTTAAGAAACAAGAAAAAGTTCAAATAAATATTTAACCCCCTACCTAAAGTAACTAGAAAAAGTAGAACAATTGAAAACAAAGCTCAGTAGAAGAAAGAAAATAATAAATATTTGAGCAGAAATAAACAATAATGAAAAGCACAATTCAGAAGATCAATGAAAACAAAAGCTGGTACTTTGAAAAGATAAACATCTGAATAGGTTCACAAGAAAAAAAGAGAGAAATTTAATTAAAATAAAAAATAAATGGGAGAAATTACAACAGATAATTCAGCAATACAAAGCATCACATGAGACTGCTATGAACTGCTATATGTCAATACAACATGAAATCTAGATGACAAAGGAAAAAATCTTAAAACCATATAGCCTATCAAGACTGAATAGGAAGAAACAGAGAACCTGAACCAACCTATCTGAAATAAGAAACAAGTAATCATAAGTCTCAAAATTAAAGGTTTTGGACCAAATGGCTTTTCTAGAGAATTTTACCAAGCCATCAGAAAAATTAATACCTAGTCATCCAAAAATCTTATAAAGAATTGAGGGTAACATTACACTGACACCAAAGACAGAAAATGGTATCACAAAAAGGCAATTGCAGACCAATATCTCTGATGAGCATAGATGCAAAAATCCTCAATGAAAAATATCAGCCAACCAAATTCAATAATACAGCAAATGTCTTGGGGATGCAAAGATAGTTCAAAATATACAAATCTATTAATGTAACTCACCATATCGGCAAAAGAAACAAAAATATATGCTCATATCAATAAATATAGACAAAGAATTTGATAAGATTTAAAAACCTTCCATGATAGAAACGCTCCATAAAATGTGAATAGAAGGGCCATAACTCAATATTATTTATATGATAAACCTGCAGCCAACAACATACTCAAAGGTGAAAAAGTGAGTTTCGTCTAAGATTAGGCACAAAACAACAGTACCCACTTTCATCACTGCTAGTCAACATTGTATTGAACATTCTAGCCAGCTGTATTAGGCAAGAAGTAGAAGTAAAATAAATCAATCCAAATTGTAAGAGAAGTAAAACAATCAATAGTTTCAGATGATATGCATATATATATATGTAGAAAATCCCACATATTCCAACAGAAAACTATTAGACTCAATAAATTAGTACAATAATGTAGTAGGTTACAAAATTACATACAAAAATATGTTGCATTTTATAACGAATTTTGGGATAAAATAGAAATTCAAATAACTATCCCATTTACAACTGAAACAAAAATAATTGCATACTTAGGAAAAAACTTATAGGAAGTGAAAAAAGTATACAATAAAAACTACAAGTCATTTTCAAAAGAAATAGAAGATGGTGCAACCTGGTGGCCGAGCTGATATGGTCACCAGACATAGTCCACATTCATCCCAGGGACCCAGATTTGAGACATGGGACAGGAGACAACCACCATTATAAGTAAATAAAAATAAATAGGTGTTGCTTACTCCTCTCTATTATGCCTTCCTGCCTAATCGCCTTCATTCCTACCTGCACCTTTCCTTAAAATAAAAAGAAATAGAGATATATTAATTGTTGAGAAGAATTAACATTGTTAAAATACTAAAACAAAATACAGATTTAATGGAACACCCATCAAAATTTTACTGGCATTTTTCAAGGCAATAAAACCAAAATAAATAAATTTATATGGAAACACAAAAGACCCTAAATAGTCAAAACGATCGTAAGAAAAATGAGAACAAAAATAGAAGCATCACACTCATAGGTTTTGAACTATACTACAAAGTGGTAGTGATCAAAATTATATGGTACTAGAATAAAAACAGATATGCAGATCAGTGGAATAAAATTGAATCACCAGAAATAGACTTACATATACATGGTCACTCAATTTACAACAAAGAATTCAAGCATCTAATGAAGAAAGTAAAGTACTTCCAACAAATGCTGTTGAAAAAAGATGAACCATCACATACAAAAGAATCTTTCTACATCGCTCCCTAACACCATAACAAAAATTAATTCTAAATGGGTTAAGGACTTGGATACAAGTCTGTGAACCATAAAGTACATAGAAGAAAACAAAGGCAATTAGTTCTAGGAAGTCAACCTTAGAGAGTTCTTTGGGGACTCAACTCCAGTGACAAAGAAAGCAAAAACAAAAACAAATAAATAGAACTACATCAAACAAAAAGCTCTGCACAACAAAATTAACTATTACCAAAATGAAAAGACATCCTACAGAATGGGAGAATATGCTTGTATATGATGTATATCCAATGATGTGTGGGTTAATATCCAAAATATATAAAGAATTCATAAAACTTAACAGTAACAAAACCTAACCCAATTGATAAATGGATAGAACAATTGAAGACATTTGTCTAAAGAAGAAATACAAATGGCCAACAGGCACTTGAAAGTATGTTATTCCTCACATGTTATTAGGGTAATAAAAATCAAAATAACAATAAACTATCATTCCTGTGAGAATGGCTATCATCCAAAAGAATGGAAACAACAAATTAGGCAAGGATGTGGAGAAAAATGAATCCTTTTACATGGATAATGGGAGTGTAAATCTGTGCAACCATCAAGGAAAACACTATGGATATACCTCAAAATCATAAATGGAAATTCTATAACATCCCACAAACACTAATTTTCAGGTACATTTTCACCCCCATCCTTATTTCAGTATTATATACAATAGCCATGCATTGGAACCAACATTAAGTGTCCAACAACAGATGAATGGATGAGTGGTAGATTTTTATCACATTCGTTTAGTCTTATTTCAGTGAATAAATTTTTGCCTCACTGTGGTGCATATAATATACTATATAAAGTCACAAACAAAATATGTTTTTAAGAATTTCAGTTATTCACTTCATAAAGATAGTAAAATTTCAATTACTATGTTCAATACACTTTGGAAAATGCAATATACTATGTAAAGACATGTATGAAGATGTATCTCAGAAATGTAGTTGTGTTAGTGAATCAAAACACTGATATTTTCATGAAAAATGTACTTACCATATCATGGTGTATTGAATAAATGGTGCATTGAATAAATGGTGTATTGAATATACATATTTATATACATATATACATAAAATATGACCTTACAAAAAAGTGTAGAAAAATAAAGTAGAGTTGACAACAAAAGGCAATGATTTAAAGATATCTGTAAAAGTAGAGCTTATTGGTTTGGATAAAAGAATCAAAGAACAAAAGCCAATTTTCTAATATTTAATTATTATAGTAGCAAATTCTAAAACCTAGATGTGCCTTAACTGAAGTGTAAATAAGTATTTTATTGCATGTATTCTGCAGTAGCTGTAAAGAATGAACCAGATCTTATGAGTAACATGGAAATATCTCCAGATAAATAAAGTAGACTACAGAATACTAACCATAAGTGTGTATGGATGCACATGAATATAAATATATCAATGCATGGAAAACCAGTTGGAGGATATATTATTATGAGGAAGAGAGGGGAACTCAGAAAACTGGGGAGATGTGACTTTCCCTTTGTACTCTATTTTCAAGTTTTCATTTTTATGAAGAAAACTTAGTCACATATTTCAAAAGCAATATCATATTCCCTTTCAGTATTTTACAGAAATTATATTCTTCTCTTCTCAGCCTTAAATTTTCCAGACTATATAAGATTCACCTTATAAGTCTTCTTTCACACCTCATCCTACTGACCATTTGGATTTTTTCATTTCTATGGCAGCTTTTATTCCCAGGAAGATTATGAAGCAATAAAAGTACCTAGAGGAACTCAACTGAAATGACAAGCACCATTAATATCTGAATAATTGGTCTAATTCTACTTTTTATTTTTTCCTGCCAAACTAGTTTTCTATTACTTTCATCATGAATATATATTAAATACATTGATAGTTCTATGTGTTAACCTTTTTTTCAGAAAGATAAGTAAGACTCTACTCTTTTCTTTGAACATTGGTTGCCTGAAACTGAGGAACTGGATGAAAATAACATTTTCAATTATGTCAGCTTATCATTTTTAATTTGTATTTTCTATGCCATACCACCATAAATTCAAATTATATTTTGAAGTGATAGTCAACATAAATATATATTTCATGAACACATTAAAAATGCAAGGAATAATTTGAACAATGTATGAGCCTAGACAGAGTAGTGTGTTTTTGTTTTGTTTTTGATAAAAAAGTCATAATGGGCTAGATGTCATTAGTTCCGGGAGGCTTAAGAGAATATTCTTTACTTGGTTCCACTACAAAACACCAATTGGCTTCTGGTTTACAAGCTGGGTTTAAGTTTTACCCTCTGAATGTTACAGGAATATCCTTCTAGAAGACATCATACACAATTAAGAATGAAACAGAAAGTGTTGTAGGAAAACATTAGAAAAGATCAACACAAAATAACATCTAAGCACAAGAAGGGACATAGCACAAAGTCAGAAAACAGAGCAGAAACCCAAGGGTTAATTATCAATAAAATGAAATTGTGCTGTGACATTTCATATTCTCATTATTAAACATGCTAGAACACCACATTTGATTTTATGATTTTTCTATTTTTATTGTAGTGTTTTTGAGCAGTCACAAAATTGGACATGGTTTATAGCAATCTGTATATTTTACAATAATTATCATGAAAATATATAACCCTGACAAAAGGTTGATTATTAAAATATAAGAAAGCTAATTCTTAATGCAAATGTTAGAAGCAGGAATAATAATATTGTTAATTGAGGTTTATTTTAGCTTTTCAAGTAACATATTTCTATAATATCATTCTAATTTTTGTCTCAATCCTAAATATGTTTGTGCATGTGACAGTGTATGTGTATGTGTATAAATATCTATATTTCTGCTACAATATTTTAAACAATTGGCATACTTTTTAAAAATGATATTTTTAAAGGAGATGCCACGCAAACCATATTTGAGACTAATAGAAGACAAATGAGTTCTATCACATTTTAAGACTGGAGAAAAATTTTCTTCTAATGGTTACAAATTAAATGAGTTTTTACAACATATTAATATGGTAGAAAATATTTTAATCTTACTAAAACAGCACCTTTGAAAACTGACTCCCACATCAAGCTGTGAAAAGAAACCTAATGTTCTCTGGTTAGCAACTTTCTATAATAGTCTATTACTTTTTTCTCTTTCTGGCTGAAAGCAAATTACCAAATGTCTGATGGCTTTCCTTTGGATTTCAATGGGAGGCTTCAGACCAATCTCCCATCCTCATATACTCCGTAGGATCCATTGCCTTGGTAATCAGGTGAGTCCTTAAAAAATTCTTTTGAGGAATGAATTTTGTTTTGGAACTCAAAGAAATATGTTGGGAAATAATTCTTAAATATGTATGAAACACTCAGAAAGGAGAGTTTCCTTTGTCTCTCCACTGGGTGTGAGGCCTATTAGCTGTTGGAATTTTTATTAATTCATTGTCATTCATAAGATTTCTTGATGTAATTCATTTTGTTCAACTAGAAAGATGAGTTATCAACATGCATGACTGTTTTGAACAGGAAGCAGAGAGAAAAAACAGCATTAGTTGTTTGTTTTATCACCCCTGGCTCTGGGTCTAGAATCTCAGGCCCACTGCTTTTATTGTCCAGCTGGAAAGTCACAGGAGGGAGGTAAGAGGGGTCTTTTGTCTTGGAAGGTCACTATGAGTGTGTCACCCAACAGTAAAGCCCACCATGGGAAAGGAAGAGTTGGAAAGAATATTTTTTGCTGATTTAATGTTTTACCATATCTATTTAGGCATGAATAATTTATTACATGGTAAGGTTTAGACTATTTTTTGAGGGGTAGTTTTTAATGTAATGTACTAACAAATGATAGAGATGTAATCACTAACTACCACAAAATGTTTAATCTTTTAGATGGTATCATTTAATTGAGAACAACACTCATAACTTTTAAAAATCATTGTGATACAGAAAAATTGACCCTTATTTGGGTTTACAGTTATATGGAATGTAACAAATAGATAGATTTATGTAACCACTTCTCCCAAATTACTCAAATAAGATTTACAGCTATTTTCTCATCAAAAACATGAAAGCCAGCAGGGTATAAGTGTTTTAAAGTGTTAAAGAAAAGACTATAAATACAGAATTATATATACATTAAAATTATCCTTCAAAATTGAGGTAACTAACACATCCCAAGATAAAACTAGTATAAAACTAGAGATTTACCATACAAAAATACTAAAATGAGTTTACTGGGCTGAAATTAACAGACACTAGATAGTACCTTCAAACCACATGAAGAACACACTACATAAGTTAATATAAAATACAGTACAAGTGTATTTGTTAGTTTATAATGACTGCCTTCTACCTAATTTAATACAATTTTATAAAGCAATAATTATATATCTGTGTTGATTCTCACACAAGTTAAAGACTATTAATTTGTCTGAGAATAATATCACAAAAGAGGGTGAATAAAATGGTGCTATATAGGAACAAAGATTATAAAACTAAAATTGCATTGTTAATATGAATTAGATTGATATACATTAGGGTATTAATTGTAATCCTCAAATTAAGAAAATAGCTAAAATATAGCAAAAGAAATAACAAAGGATTTATGTAATGATTAATTTTATGTGTCAACAAGCACTGGACAATAGAATGCCCAAATATTTACTCAGATGTTGTTCTGTATATTTCTGTGGGGGCAGTATTATGAATGAAATTAACATTAAAATTGTTCAACTAATTAATGAATATTGTACTGCCTAATGTGCTAATTGTACTGCCTAATCAATTGAAGGCCTGAATAAAACCAAAAGAGTGACCCTTTCCTGAATAAGAAAGAATTCTTCCTATGAGATTGCTATGGACTCAAATTGAAACAACTCTTCCTTGGTCTCAAGTCTGTGAACTTTTAAACTGGAACTGCACCATTGATTCACCTGTGTCTCTAGCTTACTGATTCCCTTAGATCTTTGAACTTGTTAATTTCAACAATTAAGTGAGTCAAGTCGTTATAAAATCTGGAAGACCTTGACTACTGCAAGTTAAAATGGTGTAACCGAAAACAGCAATTTAATCCAAAGTAGGTAATAAGGTAGTAACAGATGAACAAAGTAGATATAACAAATAGAACACAAAAAAGAAATGGCAGGCATAATTCCTACCTTATTGGTCATTGTGTTGAGTGCAAATATATAAAACAATAGAAAGAAAGGGCAGAGATTAGCAGAATGGATATAAAACATAATTCGACCATATATTCTTAAGAATAGATACCCTTTAATTTCAGCAACATGTCAATCTTAATATAGAAAAATATATACCATGATATCAATAACCAAAAGTTGACTGGACTGGCTATACTAATATATAACAAAATAGACTTTGAGACCAAAATTATTACTAGTAATGAAAAAAGATAGGTTTATAATGCTAAATGAGTCAATATATAAATTATAACACATATAACATGTAATATATGCACATTATATATAATTACATAAATATATAACTATTATACATAATCCTAACAATTATAAGTCTGTATTGAGCCAACCAGTGTCCCAAGATACAGAAGTTAAGAGAAGTGAAGGGAAAAATATACAAATTAACAATAATAGTTGGAAACTTTAACATCACACTCTAATAAGAGAACTAAGCATAAGGTCAACAAGATATGCACAGCACTGTAAACCAACTATAACTACACCTACAGAGCACTCCATTATGATCTAGCAAAGTGTTATCTTTGAAAATGGGCCTTGTATGATTGAGAAGAATGTATTCGTATGTATTTGGGAAAAAAAGATCTCAAATCAGTAGTGTAAACCTATACCTTAAATATGAAACAGTAGTAAGTTTCTAATAGTGTATACAGACGTTTGGTCTGCTAAATAGTACACCTTAAAACTATTTGTAATTAAATTAAAAATGGTTTCATTTTCCTCCCCCAAATAAAATGATTGAGCATAATAAGTGTTTAAAAAGCAAGCAGAAGGAAGTAATAAAAATAGAGTAGAGATAATCAAAATAAAGAACATAAGAGTTGGTTCTTTGAAAAAAATCCTTTATGACAAACTTTCGGCTATACTGAGCAAGAAGTAGTAGAAGATTCAAATTACTAAAATGTGGAATGAATTAGGGGACATTATTACCTAACTGAGGGAAGTGAAAAAATGATTAAAGAGAATACTATGAGTAACTCTATGTCAACAAAATACATAAACCAGATGAAAATTACAAATTCCTCCAAAAATACAAAGTAATGAAATTTATTTGAAAAGAAATAAAAAATCTATTTAGATCTGTAGCAACTAAAAAGATTGAACCCATTAGCAAAAAGTCTCTCAAAAAGAAAAGCCCAATATCAAATGAATTCATTGTGATTTCTAGAAACGTTTGAATAAAATAATAATTCCCACCAATTCTTCACAATCTCTTTCACAACATAAAAATTAAAAATAATAACACACCCCAATTCAAAGTATGAAGCCATTGTTACCTAAATACCAACCACAGACAAGGAAATAAAAGAAAAAAAGTGATTGATATTTCTTGTATATAAATATACAAAAGTCCTCAAAAAAATATTAGCAAACTAAACTCACTAGCATAGTAAAAAGAATGTACTCTATGACCAAGTGGGATTTATTCTAGGAATAAAAAACTGTCTCAACATAAAATATCTATAGATGCAATATAGCATCCACTACATAATAAAATGCTCAACAGTCTAGGTATAGAAGTGAATTCTCTCAACCTAATAAAGACATCAATTAAAAAAAACAAAGCCATCTTCATACTTATTGTATAAAATTGAAACCTTTTCCCAAAACAGCAAGGACAAGACAAAGAAGTCTATGCTTGCTACTTCTACTAAACAGGGTACTGGGGGTTCTAATTGCCTGAGAAATTAGACAAGAATACACATAAGGATAAGAAATAATAGTCATCCAAATTAGAAAAGAAAAATTAAAACTATCTGCATTTCGAATGAAATGATTAGTAAAATTCTAGGGGATCCACAAGAAAAGTATTAGAATCAATGTTCAGTGACTTCAGCAAAGTTGCAAGATGTAAAACCAAAGTAAACCTTAATTTCTATACACCAACAATAAATAATCTGAAAGGAAATTAAAGAAACAATCCATTTACAGTAGCATCGATCAGAGTAAAACACAGGAGAATTAACAAAAGAAGTGCATGACTTGTGCAATGAAAACCACCAAACATACTTGAAAGAAATTAAATACCTGAACAAAATGAAAGACATTTAGTGTTCACTGATTGGAAGATTAGGCATTGATAATATGACAATACTCCAAAAATAGTCTTCAGATTCAACCAAATACTTGTCAGTAGCTAGGGATAAGAACAATATGAGATCCTATTAATCGGTACAGAATTTCATTTCAGAGATTATAAAAAATATTCTAGAATTAGAGAATGGAGATGACTGAACAACTTTATGACTAAAAACTCTGAACTACAGAATTTAAATGGGTGAATTTCAGACTATGTGAATTAATCTTAAAAATAACTTGAACAATATTGTATATACATATACATAGTGAATACATGCTCATTTTTACTAAAATCAAAAAAAGTTTTACAGTAGCCATATTTTATCAATAGCTCATATTTACTATGTGATTAATATATTCAGTACCCATGATTTCCCAATCTTCTCTAGCATACCAGATGAAGTCTGTGTACACAAATGACAAGAATTTGGTTATTCAATCTTAAAATAGTAATGTGGAACTTAAAAAAAACATTTTCTTGCTATAAAGGGTAGATAATTGGATAAATGAATCAGAAGCCAAAGAGGAAATGGTATTGTGCAGGAGATAAGTTAACATTATCTGTAGCAGAGTATTCCTAAATGTACATTAAACCCATTTGTTCTTCCTAGGCACAAAAACTATATTTTCCAATCCCTTTATATTTAGTTGGAGTTATTTGCCTAATTCTAATATAAGGTAGGAATGGCACTCCCAAGTTCTTATTGCTAAAATGTACTATGTGAACCTTCATCTTTTTCCCTTGTGCTCACTGGTTGACAGATATAGAGGGTCAAACAAAACACACTAAAGTCCTAGGAAATACTGAGTCACTAGATGGAAAAAATCATAATGCCTCAGTGTTATGACCTAAATTTTTGTGTTCCCTAAATTTCAAGTGTCAAATATTAGGAGGTGGGGCTTTTGTGAGATGAGGTCATGAATAGAATAGTGCCCTTAAAAGAGAACTTAGAAAGAGCTTTTTTGCTCTCTTCACCAGTTGAGGATCCAACTAGAAAAGTCATCCACAACCTAAAAGAGGATCCTCACAAGAACCTGACAATGGCATCTTATCTGAGACTTCAGTTTGCACACTATGAGGGAAAAATGTTTGTTGTTTATAAAGACTCAGTATAAGATATTCTGTAATAGCAGTCCAAACTAAGACACTGAATCATTATTGATGGAGAGTAACTGAAACTAGAAATTCCACATTGAACTCTTCATGACTTTTATTTTGTTAAAGCATAGTTATTATTGTTAATTTCCATGATTAAATAAGTAATCTATGAAAAATTATATGAGGAATTTAGGGGTTTCCCAGAAGTGACCCCCATCAACCTGCATGAAGCTTTTGAATTGAAAGATTAAGGAGTAAATACATATTTATATATGTAAAACATTTTTGACTCCAATGTCCAAAAATATTAATGGATCTTTTTTTCTAGTTAGACTATGGAAATAAGCCAATGTTGGAGGTTAGCCATGATTAATGGGGGAAACTTAAAATTTATTGAGGAAGGTAATTTATATCTAAATATTTGTATTTCCTTAAAACTTTAATATCTATGTTGATTATTGTAAGTACCCACATAAAAAAATAAGGTCAAGTAGAAAATATTCAAGCAATTATCCTCAATTACTCTCATTTGGAGAAGACCTACCCATGGGTACACAGAGTTATAGCCAAAAATTCCAAATCAACTGGTGGTTCCTATTCCTTTTGAAGTCATGATTCTTAAGGGAAGAAAACACCCAATCCTATGAATAATGAGATGTCTTAAAAGAATTAGAGATATATTAGATTGGTAGAGGACAATACCCTGGAAAAACAACTATTAGATTAATTTTATTACAATCAAGATAGGTGGTAGGGCCTCATAAAAATCACAATGAAACAGAGAATAAGGAGTGAACATAACTTAATCATGGACTAAATAAATAGCATAAATTGACAAACTGTTACCTCCAGAAGTTTCACATTGAGACTAGAGGAATGATAAATAGAATAAATAGAATTTGGAAATAAGAAAAAGAAGCCATATTGGTAGGGACCAATAAAATTGCTTTGGAACCATTCATATAGAAATAATTGAAATGATAAGAATAAGTGAACTTTTTGAGGAAATAAAATATAGAGATTAATATATAGTAACCTACAAGATGTTATAAATAAAATAGTAAAATATGGAGAAAAAGAAGAATTAGAGAAAAAGGAAAAGAATAAAGAAAGTTTAATCTCCAAGAAGCAAAGGGAGAAGTTTTAGGTCAAAACAAGAGGTTGTTTAACTATTTTAAAAGATAGTAGTAGCAAATGAATATACATAACATTTAATTTTCTTCTGAATAACACTTACCAAATACAATAGAGAATTGTGTAGATACAGTGTTTAATAAAAATGAGTGTCAATATCCTTACTGTCAAGAATAGACTCCTAAAGAGAAGGAAGATGGAGACCTAGTAGGACAAAATTCAGATCCCCTCCACAGAGTAATGAGAAATTCACCTATTTTCTAGAAGCAAATACTGAGGAAGAACAGGAGCAGTGGCTGCAGAGATAGAGCAGCTTTTGTCATGACAAAAGGTAGGCAAATACACCTCAGTATGCAGCTAAATTGCAGATGTGGGACTTGGTATAAGAGCCATAGCAGTGGGGTGGAGATACAAGAGTACTCAGAAAGGGTGAAGACATGGTCCAGAGGCAGTGAGGAGCATGACCAGTGGGTCTAGGACATGGAGATAATCTTGGTGCAGGGTGGAAGGACAGCCAGTGTCCCAGGGACTGAGCTGGAGTCCACATGGTGAAATTACACTGGATGCAACCATAACCAGGAGGCAGATAGGGAAATTCCCCATGCGACCCACTCCCACCACCATTTTGCACCAGAGCCTAAGGATCCACCCACCAGACGTCCCACTGACCAGGTATCCTGCCCACCAGATATCCTATCCCCCAAGATTGAGGGAAGAAGGTAGTCTCCCTGAAGGGACAAAACCTCAACACCACCCACTAGTGCCATCATGTGGGTAGAGGCAGAACTGCAGACTGCCAATTCTGGACCCTACACAACATCATCACTGCAGGAAAACTGAACCCACAGAAATACAAACAGAATGCCGAACCGAGCAAAGACACAGAGATATAACCCGGGGGAAAATATGAATACAGCAAATATATGCAAACTACCTGAAGACGAATTTAGCCTAACAATATTTAACATACTGTGGACATCTAGGAAACAATAGAGGAAGTATTAGAGAACATCAAAAAAGAAACAGAAGAAATGAAGCAAGATAGCAAAGAAATGAAGAATTCAATAGATGAACTGAGTAATTCAGTAGAGGTACTGAATAATAATATAGATGAAGCTTCCAATAGAATCAGCGATCTGGAAGACAGTGCAGAGGAACTCAAACAAACCAGCAAAGAGATAAAAAAGCAAAGAAACAAAGACAGCATTGGAGACCTTTGAGATAACATCAAAAGGAACAACAATTGTATCATAGGGGTCTTAGATGAAAAAAGAAAAAGGGGGAATAAAATGTATTTGAATAAATAGTAGATGAGAACTACCCAAGCATGAAGAATGAAGCTAGCCTCCAGGCCCAAGAAGCTCAGAGTTCCTAATAAAAGAAACCCAAACAGAGCTACACCTAGACAAATTGTAATGTCAAAATTACAAGATAAAGAAACTTACAAGCAGCCAGGGAAAAATGTGTCACATACAAAGGAGTCCCCATAAGATAGTCAGTGGATTTATCAACTGAACTCTATAGGCCAGAAGGGAAGGCATGATATATTCAAATGCTGAAAAAAAAGAACTTTCAACTTAGAATATGTCCTGCGAGATTGTCGTCCAGAACTGAAAGAATGATAAAAAAAAAAAACCTTTTCAGACATGCGAAAGTTAAAGGAATTCTTCAACACAAACCAGTTTTACAAAAAAATTAAAGGATGTTCTATAAAGTGTAAAGACACCCTTCATTAAAAACAGTAAGACAACAAATATAAAAAGTGGAAAAGAGGAGAAGAGAACAATATATGGAGAATTAGAATGACTGGAAGACTAATATGCTTTCAAATACAAATAGAAAATAAACATAGAATTGTCAATGATAATTTCAAAACACATCTCAGGGAAAAAGCAAGGAAGAAAACAAAAAGGGAAAAAAATTGAAACATGACTGCATCCATCTGACCTAAGAAGAAAAAGAAAAGAACAAAGGTATTGTCTGGAGCAATACACAGAAGGCAAATTGCAAAACGACAATAAGTAACTACATATCAATAATCACTTCAAACAAAAATGGAATAAACTCACCAGTCAAATGACATGGAGTGACTGAACAGATTAAAAAGCATAATCCAACCTTTTTCTGCATTTAAGAAACCCTCCTTCTTTCAAAAGATAAACAAAGGCTCAAAGTCAATGGTTGGAAGACAATCCTACAGTTGAATGGCAACCACAAAGGAGCAGAAACAGCTATACTCATATCAGATAAAACAGACTTTCATTTAAAGAGTATAACAAAAGACAGAGATGGACATTATATAATTATTAAAGGGTCAGACCAGCAAGAAGACATAATACTTATTAACATATATGCAATGAATGAAGGTACATCAAAATATATGAAGCAAGTATTATTAAATCTGATGAGAGATATTGGCATAAACGCAATAATAGTGGGAGAATTCAACACCCCACTTACAACAATGACCAGATCAACCAGACAGAAAATTTACAGGAAAATAGCTGCTCTAATGACCATCTGTATCAGATATGTCTAATAGACATATACTGAACACTCAACCCAACAACTACAGATTTCAATTTCTTCTCAAGTGCATTTGGAACATTGTCAAGAATAGATCATACACTGGAACATGAAATATTTCTCAACAAATTTATAAAGACTGAAATCATACCAAGCATCTTCTCTGACCACAACGGCTTAAAAATAGACATCAACCATGAAAAGAAAGCTGGATGACCCCAAATTTATTGGAAACTAAACAATATACTTCTGAATGACTCCTGGATAAAAAAGTAAATCAAAATGGAACTTAAAATATACTTAGAGACAAATGAGAATGAAGACATGAGCTATCATAATCTACGGGATACAGCAAAAGCAGTGCTAAGAGGATAGCTCATTGCAATCCAGTCCCATCCAAGAAAAACAGAAAAAATTCAAAACAACTCTACATTTAAAACAATTAGAGAAAGAACAATTAAAGCCAAAAATCATCAGAAGAAAGGAAATAATCAAAATTTGATCAGAAGTAAATGAAATAGAAAACAAAAAAATAATCCAGATGATCAAGAAACCAGAAGTTGGTTCTTGGAAAAATAATCAAAATTGGCAAACCATTGCCTAGACTCACAAAGAATAAAAGCAAGAAAACTCTCATAGCTAGAATCAGAAATTAAAGGGTAGCCGTTACAATGGATACTAAAGAAATTCAAAACATCATAAATGACTACTATGAACAACTCTATACCAAAAAAGTATATAACTTTGAAGACATGGACAGAATTTTTGAAAAATACAGTCTCCCAAGACTGAACCTGGAGGACCTAGAAAACCTGAAAAGAACAATCACAAGCAAAGAAATTGAAAAGTAATCAAAAATCTTCCCAAAATTAAAAGCCCAGGATGAGATGCCTTTTCTAATGAGTTCTACCAAACCTTCAAAGAGTTAAAACCTATCCTTCTCAAGCTCTTCCAAAACATTGAAGAAAAAAGAATTCTTACAAATACTGTTTTATGATGCTAATATCACACTGATACCAAAAGCTGATAGAGATGTCACCAAGAAAGAAATTTCAGACCAATATTTCTTAATGAATACAGATGCAAAAAATTCTCAACAAAATATTAGTAAACTGAATCCAGCAATGAAATAAAAAGATCACCCACCATGACCAGGTGGAATTTATCCCAGGGATGCAAGGATGATTCAACATATGTAAATCTATTGATATCATATACTATATCAACAAGAGCAAAGAGAAAAACCACATGATCATATCAATAGATGCACAAAAAGCTTTTGACAAGATCCAACATCCATTTATGATAAAAACCCTCCATAAAATGGAAATAGAAGGTACATACCTCAACATCATGAAAGATATATACAAAAACCCACAGCCAACATCATACTCAATGGTGAAAAATTGAAAGCTTTTCCTATAAGGTTGGGAAAAAGGCAACTCCGCTCTCCCCACCACTATTTAACATTGTATGGGAAGCCTTATCCAGAGCAATTTCAGGCAAGAAAAGAAAATAAAGGAACTCAAATTGAAAGGAGGAAGCAAAACTATCAGTATTTGAAGATCACATGAATATATATATATATACATATATATATATATCCATAAAAACTCTGTCAAAAGACTTCTAGAACTCATCAACAAATATAGTAAAGTGGCAGGCTACAAAATTAATGCACGAAGATCCATTGTGTTTTTATATGAAAACAGACACTAGAAGAAAATTAAATCATAAAAATCATATCATTTACAATAGAATTTAAATGAATAAAATACCTGGGAATATACCTAACCAAAGAAGTAAAACACCTGTACAATGAAAAATACAAGCCCTCATTAAAAGAAACAGAGGACACAAATAAATGGAAAGACATCCCCTACTCATGGCTGGGAAGAATCAGCATTGTTAAAATGATCATCTTACCCAAAGCAATATACAGATTAAACGCAAAGCCCATTAAAATGCTATGAACTTATTTCCAGGAAATAGAACAAAAATTCTTGAAATGTGTGGAGCAACAAAAGACTGAATAGCCAACGTGATTATGAGAAAAAGAATGAATCTGGAAGGATTACACTCCCACACATTGAACTATATTACAAAGCAGTAGTGATCAAATGGCATGTTACCAGAATAATAAGAGGCAAAGATCGGTGAAATAGAATCGAATCCCCAGAAACTGACCCACTTCATACAGTCAGTTAATCTTCAACAAAGGAGCCAAAAGCTTACAATAGAGAAAGGAAAGTCTCTTCAGTAAATGGTGTTGGGAAAACTGGACAGCCATATGCAAAAGAATGAAGGTAGACCACTCTCTAATACCATTCACAAAAATTAACTCAAAATAAACTAGAAACTTGGACATAAGACCAGAAATCATGAAGTTCTTAGAAGATAACATAGTAAAGACTTTCCATGACATCAGTTGTAGAGAGGTCTTTGGGAACTCAACTCCACCACCAAGGTAAACAAACAAACAAAAAAACCTGGGACTGTATCAAACTAAAGAGCTTATTCACCAAAACTAAAAGGAAACCTACTAACTAGGAGAAGATATTTGCATTTCATATTTCTGTCAAAGGCATAATATCTAAAATATACCACGAACTCATAAAACTCATAACAGAAAAACAGGAAATCAAATTAAAAAAATCTGAGAGGAATTGGAGAGCCACTTTTCTGAAGAGGGAATACAGATGGCCAAAACGCACATGAAAAGATGCTCCTATTTGCTGGCTATCAGGGAAACACAAATCAGAACAACAATGAAATATCACCTTACACCTGAGAAAATGGCTATTATCCAAAAGTCAGGAAACAACAAATGTTGGTGAGGATGTACAGAAAAGAAAACACTTTAACACTGTTGGTGGGAGTGCACATTGGTGTAGTCCCTATCGAAAACAGTTTGGAGATTACTCAGAAAGTTGAAGATGGAAATCCCATATGATATCACCATTTCACTTCTGGGTATTTACATAAAAGATACAAAAACACTCATTTGCAGAGATTTATGCAACCCCCATGTTTATTGCACTCCTATTCACAATAACTAAGAACTGGAAACTACTTAAGTACACAATGTCAGATGAATGGATAAAGAAGATGTGATACATATATACAATGGAATATTACACAACCCTTATAAATGAAATCCTGTCATTTGAATCAATATGGATGGATCTAGAAGGGATTACGTTAAGTGAAATAAGTCAAAAGAAGATAGATTATCAGTTGACCTCACTCACAGGTATATCATGAATAGACAAAACAACAGAACAGACAAAACGAAACCAATGCTTGGACACTTGCAATAGGAAATGGGAGGGTGGGGGCAAATGGCGGAACCCACTGGACAATGGTGAAGAACATTTGGTGATTTGGTGGAGGGCAGGGTGTGTTGACATATATCTAAAGAATGGGGAACCCATACATATGAGGTTAATTTAATGTGTATAAAATTAATACAATTACAAATATATAAAAGTATGAAAATAGAACAGAGTCTAAGGCTTAGTTAAAGGAAATGCACTCACATACTTTTCGAAATAGGGAAAGGAGAAAGTAAAATAAATTTCAAAGCCTCTGCAAGTTATGACTGATGAAACCCTGAGTAAATAGTCTGATGTTTAACAGAGTACATGATATTTTGAATATATAAATCAATCCATGAGCCTGTAGACAATAGAACTGTGTATGTTCTGTATAACAAAGTAAAAAAGAATTGGGTTAGTTTTGCATGGGGTGGCATGTAACGATGAATTAAAGGAGCCTGATAAGGATCATCATGAAAATGTGAAGAGTGAGGGAGTGTAAAAGAAGAGAGAAGGATTAAGGACTATGCTTGAGAAAATATATGTAAGGTGCAATGGTATATTGCCATTAGCAGATTAGCATGATTTTCTGGAAGAATGATGTCTAATATACAAATCTAAGTTATTAGTGTTGCTACAAAAATTGTCTGTTCATTAAGTGTAATCTTTCTGAATGTCTGCATTCATGTGTAGGTGTGTGTTTGTGCACACATGCACAAACACATCCCAGGAAAATCAAGTCAAAATATTTGAGGTTGATATTTAGTAGAGTCCATCGCTGAGAAGACAGGGCACCCATCACAGGTGAGATCTGTGTAAGACTGAAAATCCAGGGAAATAGGGAAATTAGTACAGGAATGACCATGGGGCTATATGACTAGGGATTTCTAAAATATTTTGCAAAGGATACATTTTCTTTTGGCATATGAAATTTTATTTATCTATTAAACAGCAAAGTTTTTTCAAATAATAAGATTATGGTAAATAGTAAGATCCAGAGAACATCTAAATTCAATTTTGGTATATGACTTGGATTTACTCATAAGATAATATAACTAGTTTAACACATCTAAAGCTACATATAAACATTTGTGTGTGTGTGTATATATATATATATGTGAAGAATAAAATCCACATATCTATATGATCTTTCTAATAAACTATTGAATACATATATACGCATACATAATTTCATTAATAAAATCATGTTTTTTTAAAGGAAAGGTATAGACAGGAAGGCAAGGAGGTAAACAGGCAGGAAGTGAGAGGTAAAAGAAGCATTTTTATTTATTTTCATTTTAGTTATACATCTTGGTGCTACCTCAGCCCTAGGACATGAACATGAGTCCTTGGGATACATATGGACTGCACTGGATCAGAGGCAGCAGGTCTAACTTTTACCCCACTAGGACACGTAAAGATGATGTTTTTCTATACTTTGTTCTCTCAATAGAATGTCATGAGAATTTTTAACTTCTGACATACTTCTAAAGTATCATTATTAATAGCTGTATTACTCTATTATCAATTTATAGGCTAGTCTATCATGGGTTATAGTGATATAAAGTCATTTAAATTTTATGCAATCACTCAAAATAATTTCTACAATAGCTACATTGTGCCAGACAATTCTAGATCTGTGGTAGACAAATTATCCATGAAGTTTAAAAGTAGAGCAATTTTTCCGTGGACAGAGTATAAGTAAATCAATTCTTTCTCTGTCATTACTTTTAGAAACATTACATTTATTTCGTATTTGTTTTATTTTTGATTAGCCTAAATAAAAGGTTACCATAAAATCAAATTAAAGAAAATCAATTAACTTTTTAAATTCTAATACTATATATCGAGAAATGCTAATCTAAGAGAGAAGATGCTTATGAAAAATTATTATGCAAAGTTTAGACTTCTGAACTTTTTAATGAATTCAAAGTTTCATCATTTCTCGGCTTTGCTGTAACTCCACAGTTTGTCTGTTATAGAAAGAAGATACAATGTGAGAAAATATTTCCTTGTTAATAAATAGAAATATTTATATTTAGGGGAAACTGGAAGGAAATGGTTTCAAGGTTATTAGCTCTTACATTAGGATAGAAGATAACACTGAAAATTTAATAATACAAACAATTTAATGGATCTTTGGTAACAATGACCAAAATCTGCAGCAGACATAGGCCTCAATTATATAGTTGCTAAATTACTGTGTAATCAAGGCTATTGTCAATCTCTTTTACTATAAACAAGAGAATATTCTCCATTTAGTTGGTAATAAACGGAACAATTTCTAAAGAACCTTAAAGATAATACAAAATTAAAAGGGTGGGGAAGAGTCTATCTACGAATCTCATTCAAGTTATTTATAGTTCAGGACGGCATTTCTAAACTTTTCAGCATCTTTTCTCACAAAGTTTTGCTATATCATACTTTAGAAGTACTTTCAGTCAAACTTCAAATATTTTCAAAGTATGAATCAGATGCAATAAAACTTAATCTCTGCCTTTAATCTAGTTGGGGAAACTAGACAAACTTAGACAACAACTTCAAACAATAGAGCATAGTATATAATTAAATGATAAATTATGTGATAGAGATTATCACTACACAAGTTGTTTAGAAAAATCAAAAATGGCAAAGAAGTAAGGAAAGATTTAAATAAAAGTGTAAAATTTGGGCATTCGGTCCTGAAGTATGAGCAGTGTTTAGACAAGTAGAAGGTTGACTAAAAATCACAAGTCCACAGAAAGAGAACATAGGGTACCCAAAATTACTAGTGGTTTTACTGCAGAAATAAGAGATGTTTGAGCACGATTCTGATCCAGAAATACCCCCCCAGGTTGATTTACTCTATTGTTCATATTCTGCTTTTATTGGTTTCCTGCTCACAAACCTCTCTCTTAGAACTGCCTTTACATTATCCTCCACTATATTTATATTTGGCTCAGTTCTCAATTTTAGATAGAATAGCCCAGGAACCTATTCATATTAATGTAATGCTTACTCAGCTCCTATTGTGTGTTTAGAATCATCCAAGTGGAAAGAAGAAATACACAATACATGCCAACAAAGACTTTATCATTTCATAAAAGAAAATTCAATGAAGATGAAACAGTGGCATATCATATGCACAAAATCAAAGATTATAATGATACATATGCTTAGTTGGTACATAAAAATTTTCCAATGAATATATGGGAAATGGATTTTTTAAATAAATAGTTCTCTACTTTCCTCTTCCATATAAAATATTTCCTAATAGTCTGCTCAACACCCCAACTGCAATCTGTAAATTTTCTTTTCCTAGTTCTCTATTCACAACCACCTTCTGCTACTTAACCAAAGGAAGGCATACATTTCAGTCATCAATGAATTTACTACAGTATATTGCCAAAGGATAGAAAAATCTGTGGTGAGATAACCAAAGAGACAATTTAAGATTATGTTAATGAAGTTGATAAACTGAGTAACTAGTAAAATTTAGGCAATTTTTATTTGTTTTAATCAAAATTGAATAATTGAAAATTGAATATAATTTGAATAAAATTTTATCAAAATTGAAGGACTTACTTAAAATGTCAGTTGACATTTCTTAATGATCATTAAGAACAATTTTTGATGATGAATTATGTAATTTTGGCTTATAACTCAAAAGTAATTCAAAGGATTAAGAGGTATAGCTCTAACAACATTCACATCTAATTGCATAAGACAAGTTTCTCTATTCTTGCATATTCTAAATATCAAAGAAAATATAGGAAAATATTAATGAAAATATATTCTTTTTAAGAATAAAATTATTCTAAATATTCATTTTAAAAATAATGAAGGACACTTGAAGAAGTGTTTAGGTCAATAGTCTCAGAAGGAGCGCAGACCACATATCCTTGGGTTTAATGCCCAGGTTTGGGAGAAATAACCAGTGTGAAAAACTAAGTGAAAATAAAATGGAATGCTTTCTCCTCTCTTTTCGTGTCTGCCTACTTGTCTTTATTCCTCTCTTTACCTTTCCCTTATAAAAATTAAGAAATAAAACTAATGGAAAAAGAACTATTTTTCATTAAGAAATGCCTTTTTGAATAGCAGTTTATGATAATCTGTGAAAATATTAATACATTGTTTTGATCAGCTGTGTATACTAAAATTTGTAATGACAGCTCATTCAAATATAAAAAATCAATGTTTAACAGTTTTAAGACACAGAGAATAAAAAATAAATCTCTATATATATTTTGCTTGTGAAATATAATAAAAGATCAATAAGATTTAAGCACTAAATCATATAAATTAGGATAAAATACCATAGTAATTGTAGAATGGAAAAAATGAGTTAAAAGAGAAAATTTACTTATGTAAACCTTCCAAATGCTAATAATGTATTTTGAACATGTTCATATATTTTTCAAATAGAATAAGGTGGAAATCAAATGACTATAGCCTTGGCCATCTGGTCAAGCTCTGGAGAGCATACTAGATTGTCTGTGGTCTCTCTCCCTGTGCCCAGAGAGCTTTGGAGAGTGATATTCCCTTCTTCTACCAACAACTAAAAGAAGCTGCCTGTGACATCTCTCCTTGGGCACTAAAACCCACTGCGATGCCTGTGGTCTCTGTCCCTGTGCCTGGTGAGCTGAAGTGAGTGGAACATGCTATCCCAACACCACCATCATGAGTATATTGAACCTACCTGTGGCCTCTCTCCCTTAACCTGGGGAGGTGAGGTGAGAGAGGTACACTGCTCCTACCAAAAATCAAGAAGCTACCTGTGGCCTCTGTTGCTGTTCTCAGAGAAAACAGTAAATGAATAGCACCACCCTCTCACCAGTAGAAGCCTGTAGAGGATTGCAGCTTCTACCTCTACACGCATAGAGTGCTCTGATGATCAAAAAAACACTTCCCCCTCAGAAAAAAACAAAAACAGAAGCAATCTCTGCTCTGAGGTAACTACTCCAACACAAATGGATGTCCCAGTGACCATAATTGCCACATCATTCACAACCACCTACCACAGCCACTTCCTAGAATCTCCCAGGTGAGATTTTTTACTTTTCAGAGATATTTACTTTATCTTAGAAAGTTAATAAAAGGCAAAGAAAAATAAATCCACAGTGCCAATAGAAGGCAGAGAAAAGTCATTCCAAAATCTAAATCCCAAACAAAAAATATAAATAGCGCAAATATACCAGGAGATCCCCAGAAAAGAACTCTAATGACAGATAATGGGTCACCTTAATACATAAAGAATAAAGAGTAATAGTTTTCCAATAATGAATGATCATCAGAAGACAGAATAAACTACCCAAAAGCAAACCCAAGATTTCAAAAAATAAATGACAGATGAAAAGGGCAACTTTATTAATAAGATTCGGACATAAAGAAAGCCAAAATATAACTTTTAGATATGAAAAATAGAGTCAATAAATTGAAGTTTAACAGGGAAAGCTCCATATAGAGGTTTATCTCATAGAAGAATGAATCATTGAAACTAAAGACAGGAACAGAGAGGTGACCCTCATAGAAGAGGAGAAACAAGAATGAGGAAAAAATGAAGAAATATCAGCTACCATGAGAAGAACAAAAATAAGAATAATTGGTATCTTGGAAAAAGAGGAGTTGGAGAAATAAGCAGAAACCATATTTAAAGATATAATGCAGAAAGCTATCCACACCTTTCGAAAACAAATCAATCATGAAAATCCAAAAACCAAAAATAAAGAACCCAAATTTTTAAATACAAAAAGATATATGCAATAACACATCATAATAAAACTATCAGAAGATAAAGAAAACATACTAAAAGCTGAAAAAGAAATGAGAAACATAACATACAAAGATACACCCATCAAGCTATTGTCAACATTTTATGCAGAAGGACTATAGATTAGGACATATTAAAAATACTAAAATAAAAACTATTAGACAAGAATGCTCTACCCTGCAAAATTATCTTTCAATATGATGATGAAATAAAGATCTTCAGAGTTCCCCACCCCCTAAACTTGAGACAATAAATGAATTCTACCCGCTAGGGGATCAAGGGACCTTACAAGGCCAGAAGAGCTGCAAGCATCATCAGAGGACATTTCAAACCTTTGCTTACTAGAGCACAGTGTCTCACCTGGAAGAATCCAGATCAAGCCCTAGAGAACAGTGGAGAGGAAGACCAGGCATCCCCCTAGCCTTTAAAGAAGCACACAGAGCCCAAAGATACTCTTGATGACGTATTCAAAACACTAAAAGATAAAAACTACCAGCCAAAATTATTCTACACAGCAAAAGTATCATTCAAATATGATGGAGAAATAAAGACTTTCATTGATTTATTTAAAAATAATGGATTTTTCCACTACCAAACTTGCTACTCAAGATATCCTGAAAGGGGTCCTACAACAGACAAAAAGAAAACAAAGATCTATCAAACCCCAAGAATATTGATAGACAGGAAAACTAATGCAGAAACTTAGATAGGGTCAACATGAGAAAACAAACATCACCAATGGGGGAAATAAAATTATGGAATCTGTATGAATGTGAAAATATGATATGGCAACAACTCATACAAGACTATCATAGCTATGGAAAGACAGTGATAATCCATATGACACCCAGAAAACCTAACTTTAAAGAGATACAATCTGAGAAGCAGACAAAATTGAAAGACCTGACACTGAAAACCATAGAGAGGGGAAAAAAGTAAATAAAAATAATTGGGAAACAAAGCAACAGACAAAAAAGAAATGTTCAAATTATAGCAATAAAGCCTTATATGTCTGTTATCCCCTTAAATGTGAATGGAATGAATGCACTAATGAAATGACAGTGTGTCTTGATGGATCAAAAATAAGAACCACCAACAATATACTTACAAGAAACTAATATCAGATACAAAGACAAATATAGAAAGTCAAAAGCTATTGAAAATTACATCAAAGCAACAACATGAAAGGAAATCCATTACTGAAATACTAATATTAAACAACATAAACTACCACCTGAAAAGGATATCCCGAGGCAAGGAAGAGTATTACGTTAAGATCAAGGGCATCATTCACCAAGAAGAAGCAACTATAATTAACATATACACACCCAATGCTGGACCATCTAAATATATAAAACAAATACTGATAGAGCTAAAGGCAGACTTTGACATTAAAACAATAATAGTAGAGGGTTCATTACTCCATTTACATTAATAGCTAGATCATCCAGACAGAAAATCAACTAAGAAATAAGGTCTCTAAATGAAACAATAGAACACACGAACCTAAAAAACATGTACAATATGTTCTATCCCAACAAAAATGAATATAAATTCTTCTCAAATATACATGACACATTCTCAAGAATAGACCACATAATAGGACACAAAACAAATCTCCGCAAATTTATCAAGACTGAAATTATAGAAAACATCTTCTCTGATTGCAAGGGGATGAAATTAGAAATGAGCACAAAGAACAAAACTGGAAAAGTCACAAAAATGTGGAGATTGAACAACACGCTCCTGCACAACATATGGATCGATAATGAAATTAAAGATATTAAAACTAATCTGGAAACAAATGAAAATTTGGAGACAAGCTACTTATGGGACTCAACAAAGTCAGTTCTGTGAAGAACATTTATATTCATACAATCACATATCAAAAACCAAGAAATCCTTAACTAAATATCTAACCACACACCTCAAGAAACTAGAACTAGAAACTAGAAAGTGAAGAACAATCAAAACCAAAAATCAGCAAAATGAAGGAAATAATAGAAATTAGAGCAGAAATAAATGAAATGGAAAACGAAAGAACCATCCAAAGATCAATGAGACCAAGAGTTGTTTCTTTGAAAAATAAAATTGATAGACCCTTAGCTAGACACATAAGAACAGAAACAAAAGCCTAATAATAAGCATCAGAAATGAATGAGCTGAGATTACAAATGACAGAAAAGAAATTCAAAAGACCATGAGACTATTATGAGCAATTATATACCAAAAATGTGTCAATCATGAAGAAATGGACATATTTGTATAAACCTATAACCTCTCAAAACTGAACTAGGAAGACACAGATATTTTGAACAGACCAATGACAAGCACATAAATTGAAGCAGTAATAAAAAATATCAAAAACAAACCCCCAAACCAGAGCTCAGGTGCAGATGCCTTTACCAGTGGATCATACCAAACATTCATTGAAGAGGTAATCCCCATTCTGTTTAAACTCTTCTACAAAATTGGAGCAAAGGGAATATTGTCAGATACATTTTATGAGACTAATATCACGCTGATCCCCAAATCAGACAGATACAGCACTAAAAAAGATAATACAGACAAATATCTGGCAAATTCTGGCAAACCAAATTCAGCAGAATATTAAAAAATAATATACCATGATCATGTGGGATTTATTCCAGGGGTGCAAGGATGGTTCAACATACACAAATCAATTAATATAATATATCACATCAATAAAGAGAAAAATAAAAATATTATGATTTCAATAGACACAGAAAAGCATTTCACAAGATTCACAATAATAAAACCTCACTAAAATAAGAATAGAAGGAACATACCTCAACATAATAAAAGCATGACATTATAACTATAGCCAACATAGTACTCAACAGTAAAAATCTGAAAGCCTTTCCCCTAAGATATGGAACAAGATAAAGTTGTACTCTCTCACCATTACTATTTAACATAATCCTAGAAGTCTTGGCGAGAGCAATAAGGAAAGAACTACACATTAAAGGTATTCAAATTGGAAAAGAAGAAATAAAATTCTCATTATCTGCCAATAACATTAAATTATACCTGGAAAACCCTAGCAATGCCACAAAAAATTGCTGGAAACAATGAAGGAGTTTATCAAATTGGCAGGATATAAAATCAACATTAAAAAATC
Organism: Solenodon paradoxus; assembly: GCA_004363575.1. Classification (NCBI taxonomy): domain Eukaryota; kingdom Metazoa; phylum Chordata; class Mammalia; order Eulipotyphla; family Solenodontidae; genus Solenodon; species Solenodon paradoxus. The sequence continues at coordinate 247,039 of RJWH01002136.1, forward strand.
AGTAGCATTTCTATATATAAGCAATGAAGTAGAGGAAAAGAAAGTTATGAAAGAAGTTTCATTCTCAACACCAAAAAATCAAATTTCTGGGAATAAATCTAGCAAAGGAGATGAAAAACCTCTACAATGAAAACTATATACTTTAACAAGAAAAAAATAGAAGACTACACAAAAAGATGAAAAAACATTCCATGTCAATGAAATGGAAGAATTAACTTAATTAAAATGGTGATCCTACCCAAAGCAATATACAGATTTAATATAATTATCATCAAAATTACAGAGACATTTTTAAGGAAAATGATAAAAACAACACTGGAGTTTATTTGCAACCAGAATAGACCTTTAATCACTAATGCTTTACTGAGAAAAAAAAAAAGAAAAGAAAAGAAGAAGAGTCATACTTCTGCCTTCAAACTATACTACAAAGTGATCATCATTACAACAGTATGGTACTGGAATGAAAACAGACAAACAGATCAGAGGAATAAAATTGAGAACCCAGAAATAAAACCACACATATATGGAGAGTTGATCTTCAACAACAGAATCAAGAGCATACAATGGAAAAAGGAATGTCTATTCAATAAGTGGTATTAGGAGAACTGGACAGACATCTGCAAGAAAATTAAATTCAATTATTCATTAACGCTATACACAAAAGTTAGCTCAAAAGGGATCAAAGGCCTGGACATAAGACTTAAACCATAAAATATTTAACAAATGTGGGGAAATGCTCTAAGTTCTCAAACTAAAGGAGATCTTTGGGAATAAACAGCTACAGCAAAAGCAACAGAAGTAAAAATAAATAATTGGGATCACATCAAACAAAAAAGCTTCTGGACAATGAAAGAAACTGCCACTAAATCAAAAAGACAGTCCAATGAATGAGAGAAAATATCCACACACCATGCATCACAAAAGAGCTTAGTCTCCAAAATATACAAAGAGCACACACATCTCAGCAAGGAAAAGTAAACAACCCACACAAAAAGTGTGAAGAAGAACTGAACAAAACAAAGAAGACACATGGATGGCATACAGACACACGAAAAATGCTCTACATCCATAATCACAGAAATGTAAATAAAAACCACAAGACACCATCACACACAATTGAGAACGGCCTATCTACAAAATATAGAAATAAAAAGTGTTAGAGGGGGTGCAGAGAAAAAGGAACCTTCCTTCACAGTTGGTGAGAATATAAATTAGTGCAACATTCCAGAAAACAGTATGGAGAATCCTCAAATAAAGATGAAACTGACATTTGATCCAATAATCCTACTTCTAGCCATATACCCAGAGAGTACGCAATCTCTAATCAAGAAAAATATTCGCACCCCTGTGTTCATAGCAGCACACTTCACAATAGCCAAGATAGGGAGACAACCTAAAAACAACTAGATGACTGGATAAAGTGGCTGTAATGTATTTCTACGCAGCTACTAAATAATAAAATTGTGCCCTTTGCAACAATATGGATGGAACTGGAGATCATTTTACGCTAAATAAGCCAGAAAGAAAAAGAGAAATACAGGATGGTTTCACTCATATGTGGAATATAGCAATAAGAAACAAATACACAGTTAAACCCCAGCAGAAACCCACAGGACACAAGATGATGGTTGTCATGGGTGTGGGGCTGGTGGAGGGAAGGAGAGAGGGAACAAGGTAGTAGTAAAGGACACTAGAACTCTAGTGGTGTGTATAGTGTGTAGTAACCATAAACTAAGTATTGGGTTCAACATTTTAAAATGAGTATGACTTTGTAAACAAATAAAATGATAAAACCATTATATTATTAAAAGAGAAATAAAGATCTTCTATGATAAACAGTTAAGAAATTTTTCCATCACCAAGTCTGCCTTTCAACAAATGTTTCCACATCCTGGTGGAGCAGCGGTCGGGTCAATTGCTTGTGAAGGTCACAGGACACATATGCCTGGGCTTGAGTTCTGGGTCCTCGGGGAAACAACCGGTGAAAATAACTAAACGGAAATAAAATTAAAATGTTTCTTCCTCCTCTTTCTTCCTGCCTTCCTGCTTACTCGCCTTCATTCCTGCCTGCAATTTTCCTTAAAAAAAGAAATTTTGAAGGAAGTTCTAAAAACAGAGCAAACAAAACATACACTAAATCCCAAGAATGGTGATAAAGATTAAAATAAAATCAGAAACAAAGGCAGGACCAACAGGAGAGAATAAAAACAACCATTAAAGGGGAAAAGAAAAACATTGAATCTGTATAGACACATAAATATGATATGGCATCATCTCATGAAAGACTATCATAGAATGGTAGTTAGAGACAGTTGACAATCCTAAGGAGATACATAGCTGAGAGGAAAATGAAACAAGGACAATCAAAATTGAAATCCATGCAGAGGAAAAAGCAAACAAAAACAAATGAGTAAAGAAGCAACAGTGACAGAAAACAAAGGCTCAAATATCAATTATATCAACTATAATCCTAAATGTGAATGAACTGAACTCACCAATCAAGGCACAGAGTGGGTAGATGGATCAAAAAAAGATCTCAGCAATATTACGCCTACAGGAAACTCATGTCCTATGCAAAGACAAGCAAGCTGAAGTGAAAGTCTACAGAAAAATATGTTGAAGCAACAGGGGTGAAAGGAAACTAGGAACTGCAATAACAATATTGGACAAGATAAACTTCCACCTATAAAATGGTATCATGAGGCCAAACTGGACACTACATTTTGGTCAAAAGTGCAATGCATCAAGAAGTAATTATCATTAACATATATACGTATATGTATATATATATATATATACATATACTCAGTAGTAGACCACATAAATATATAAAACAAATAGTGACAAAGCTAAAGAAAAACACTGACAGGAAGATACTAGTAGTAGGGAAATCAATACCCAAGTTACATCAATAGATAGATAATCCAGACAGAATATCAACAAAGAAATAAAGGGCCTAAATAGAACAATAGATCATATGGACCTCCTAGACATATATATAGAGTGTTCTATATCCCCCTAAAGATTATATATACAACTCCAAGTGCACATGGAACATTCTCAAGATAGATCATTTTCTGGGATATAAAACAATTCAGTAAGATTAAAATTATAGAAAGCATCTTTTCTGACCACAAGAGAGTTAAACTATAAATGAACAAGAAGAGAAAAAGTGCAATAACCTCAAAAATATGGAGATTAAACAATGTGCTTCTCAATAACTTTTGAATCACTGAGGAAATTTAAGATGTAACTAAGAATTATCTGGAAACAAAGATTAAGACAAGCTATCAGAACATGTGGAATGTGGCAATACTGGTTCAAAGAGAAACATTTATAGTGAAACAATTACACATCGAAAGTCAAAGACATCCCAAATTAAATATCTTTTTTTTAAAGGAAAAATGCAGCTATGAATGAAGCAGAGCAGAGGTAGGGAGGAAGAAAGATAGGTTATGAAGAAGCACTCCTATTTATTTTTTAAGTTGTTCACCTTGGTTGTTCCCTCCAGCCCCAGGACATGAATCCAGGTCCTTAGGATGTATGTGGACTGTGTAGGCCTGAGACAGCAGACTGAACTGCTACTCCACCAGTGAACATTCCCAAACTAAATAGCCATACATCTGAAAGAACTAGGAATAAAAGAACAATTGAAACCAAAAATCCATAGAAGAGAGGAAATAATAAAAATTACAGCCAAAATAAATGAAATAAATATAAGACCATTCAAAAGATTAATGGAATCTAGAGTTCATTATTTAAGAAATAAAATTGATATTCATGAAAGAAATAGACAGACTCCTGAGAAGAAGACATTAAAAAGATGAAATTACAACAGATAGTGTAGAAATAAAAAGAATACTAAGAGACTATTATGAGTATGTACCTGCCAACAAATTAATCAATTATGAAGAAATGGACGGATTTCTTGAATCTTACAAAAATCCCAAAACTAAACCAAGAAGACAAAGATAACAATAAAGAATCCAGAAATTGTAGTAATCAAATACCTCACAAAACAAGGTGGCTTCAATAACAAATTCTACCAAACATTCAAAGAGCTAATCCCCATCTTCCTTGAACTTTTACACAAAATTGAAAAGGATTGAAAGCACTCAAATATATTCTATGAGGTTAATATTACCCTTATTCCTAAATCAGAGAAAAACAGCATTAGTAAAGAAAATTACAGACCAATATAACAGGTGACTACAGATGCAATAATCCTAAACAAAATCTTAGCAAATATATTAATTTTTGATTCTTCTTAAGGGTTTTCTCTTTTTTCTCCTAAGTTTAAGGATATATGTGTGTGTGTGTATTTAATGTATTGTTGAAATATCAATCAATGTAATATATCAATAAAGGGAAAGTCAAAAATCATATGATCATATGTAGATACAGAAAAATATTTGACAATATTCAATGTTGACTCATAATAAAAATACCAAAATGGGAATATAAAGCACGTACATCAGTATGATAAAAGTAAAATATGACAAACCCACAGTCAACATCATATTCAGTAATGAAAAACTATAAATGTTTCCTCTATATCAAAAACATGTCAAGATTGATCACTTTCAGCACTGCTATTTAACATTGTACTGGAGGTCATAGCCAGAACTATTAGGCAAGAAGAGACAAAAGAATCCAAACTGGAAAATAGGAAGTAAAATTATCACTATTTGCAGATGCATAATATGTAGAAAACTCTAAAAAAAAAAAAACTCCATCAAAATAACTACTAGAATTAATGAGTAGAATGAAGTGTCAGGCTACAATATCAATATACAAAATTCTGTTACATTTCTTATGTAAACAATATGGTAGAAGAATAAAATCAAGAAAACTATGCCATTTTCAGTAGAAACAAATAGAATTAATTAAATACCTTGGCTATACATAACAAAGGTGAAAGGAGGTGAAAGACTCATGTAATGAAAACTATAAGACTTTCTTAAAAGAAATAGAGGAAGATACAGATAAATGAAACAATAACCTGTGCTCATAGTTGAGTGAATTAACATTGTTAAAAATTATCATCTCACCTAAAGCAATCTATAGGTTTAATGCAATCCCCATTAAAATCCCACTGACATTTCTCAAAGAAAGAGAATAAAATTTTTAAATCTCTATGGAATAACAAAAGACCCCACATAGTTAAAGCATTCAAGAGAAAAAAGCTCAAAAGTGGAGATATCACGCTCCAGATTTTTAGTTATACTATAAAGCAATAGTGATCAAAACTGTATAGTACTGTAATAAAAGCAGACACAGATCAATGGAATAGAACTGAATTACCAGAAATAGACTCAAACATATATGGTCAGATCATTTATAATAAATGAGTCAAGAGCCTAGGATGGATAAATTTAAGTCTCTTCAATAAATGCTGTTGGGAAAACTGGGCAATGACATGCAAAAGATTGGATCTAGACCACTAAAACCATACACAAAAAATAACTCAAAATGGAGTGGAGACTTGGATGTAGAATTCAAAACCATAAAATACTTAGAAAACAACATAGGAAATTCATTTCATGAAATTGGTCTTAGGTCTTTGGGGATTCAACTTCAGTGACAAGGGAAATAAAAACAAAAATAAACAAATGGGATTATATCAAATTAAAAAGCTTAAGCACAGTGAACAAATATATACCAAAATGAAAAGACATATCTGGGAGAACACATTTGCACATCATATATCTGGCAAGGACTTAATATCCAAAATAAATAGAGAACTCAAAACTCAAAGAAAAACAATCCAATGAAAAAATGGCAGAATAATTAAATAAACATTTCTCCAAAGAAGATACACAGATAGTTAAGAGACAAAATATATTCTTCCTCATTTGTTATTAGTAAAATGGAAATAAAAAACAATGACATATCACCTTACACCTGTGATAATTGACTATTATCCAACAGAATGGAAACAACAAATGTTGGCGAGAATTCAGAGTAAAGGGAACACTTTTGCACAGCTGTGTTAGTTGGGGTGCAAATTGGTGCAACGCCTACAGAAAACGGTATGGAGATTGCTCAAAAAATTGAGAATGAAAATCCCATATTATCTCATCATATCACTTCTGGGTAATTACCCCCAAATCATAAAACATTTAGTCACAGACTTATATATAATAAACTTATGCTTATTACAGCATTGTTTACAATACCCAGGGATTGAAAAAAATTAAGTATCCGTCATCAGATGAATGGATAAAGATAAGGTTTTTACACACAATGCAACACTATAGAGTCCTTAAAAAAATGAAATCCTGACATTTGTGACAACATGGATACAACTAGAAGGGTTTATGGTAAAATAAGTCAGAAGGAGAAAGACAAATACTGGATGATCTCACTTATGTGGAATATAAAGAAACAAAACAAAGGAACAGACTAAACAAAAAACAATCCTTGGACATTAGCAATAAAATTGGGGTTACCACTGGGAATTGGGGTATGGGGGTGGGGACAAGACACTGTCCAATGGACAGTGGTGAAAACTTTTGATAATTTGATCATGAGCAGGGTGTGTGATCATATATTTGCAGAACGGTGAAAGTGCACAAATTTATTATATTATTTTGTAAATCAAATTTACCTTTATCTATTAAATAAAAAACTGGATAGAATTATAATTGGAAGGGAAAAAAGGGCAACCCACTAAATGAGAGAATATAGTTTCACAATAAATATTCACACAAGAGCTTAATCTCCAAAATAAGGAGTTCATATATTTCATTAAAAAAGAAAATAAACTGCTAAAAATGGGTCAAAGAGCTGAATAGAAACCTTTCTAGAGAACATAAATGGCCTTCATACATATAAAAATGCTCTTCATCACTCACAATAACAAATAAAAGAACACAATGAGATTTTTACCCTACACCAGTGAGAATGGCCTATATCAAAAAGACCAAAAGCGTTGCTAAGGATGTGGAGAAATACGAAAGTTCCTACTTTGTTGTGGGAAAGCAAATTAGTGAAATCTCTTTGGAAAACAGTATGGAGATTCCTCAAACATAATAAATATTGATCTACCATTTAATCCAGCAATCCTACTTGTAGGTATATACCCATAGAACATAAAAATTCTAACAGAAAAAATACCTATACATTGCTATGTTCATAGCATCACAGTTCACAAAAATCAAGACATGGAAACCTCTTAAATGTCTGTCAACAGATGACTGGATAAAGAATCCCTGATATATATACTCAGAGGAATTTCATGCAGCTGTTAAAATAGGTGCAGTTGTGACTTTTGCATCAATTGGAGGTGATTATGTTAAGCAAAATAAAACTACATAAAGAGATGTATAGGATAGTTTTACTCATGCAGAATGTGAAGAAATAAAGCAAAGGAGTAGACAACTATAAACAAAATTCAAAGGATGCAAGACTGTAGTTATGGGAAGGTAGTGATGGGAGGGAACAAGGGAAGGAAATGTTAACAATGTAATGGTAAAGGACATAATAACTCTGGTGGTAGGTGTGGTACAAAATTACACACAGATGGAGGTGTGAATTCGATATTTGAAAAGCATATGAAACAAAGAAACAATAAAACAATTAAAAAATTTTATCAAATAATTTAGAAAACAAATGATAGGATAGCACATGGTATTATATAGTGGCTGTTAGGGAGCAAGTAGGCATAGGTGGTGAGCAGGAGGAGGAGGGAGGTGGGGACCGGAGGGGGAGGATAAAGAAGGATATGTGAACTCCATCAATCAGCTTAACAGCCAGGGGACCCTCCAGCCAGTTTGAAAGGCAACCACTGACAGACCAATTCAAGACCTTCCTCCAACCCAGACTACCCCTGGATATGGATAAATACCCATCCCCAAGGCTTCTGTTGCCTGCTTCCTTCTGGGAATGGCCACCCATATTCCATCTCTTAAGAATGTACTTTCACTTTCTCTTCAATAAACCTCACTTGATTTTTGCTGGCTGTGCTACCTTCTTTGATCCCTGAGCAGGTGGGCCCAATGAAATCTTCTCTCAGATGCACAAGAACCCTGTAGTGAGACCTCAAGACCCTCATGGCCCATGGCCGCATGGTTACCAGCATGAGCTTTAGAACTAGACTTAATGGATCCATATCCTGTTATTGTCTCTTACTAGCTTTATAATCTTGGATAAGTTATTTAACAGTTCCTCTGTTTGTCAAATGAAAATAATAACAGCAGCTACTTCTTCAGATAGTCAATAGTATTAAATTAATAAAGCTCTCAATATATGCTAGTTAATAATAATGTGTTTTGTAAAGATGAAATACAGAATATTTGTGAGCTCAGATGAGTTTATTATCTGTGTGATTGAGGTTAAATTAATTGAACTCACTTTGCTTCAACTGCTCATCATTAAAATGATTCCATTATGGCTTTATTATAAGAATTAATGGAAATGATATATATATGTATATATGTATATATGTATATATATATATGGATTTTGGCACATCATGTACATTAAAAAAAATAATAGCAGGCTAGGATTCACTCTGCACTCTTCTATATTTTGCTTTCTCCCTTAGGAGGTTGATCAGTGTAGACTTTACGAATGAAATCATCTGTCCTCTGGTTTTAAGTTGGGAACTGACAAGAGGAACACCAGCAGAATACCAGAGAGAGAGAAGAATGAAGTCCATGGTATTTATTCACCTGGTTCCCTTAAGAGATTTTACTCTGGCTGACTGTATCCCTTGATAGTAAGACACTGCTCTTAATGCAGTCAGCTTATATGAACCTCTCTGCTGACTTCCAGGAACAGTTCCTTTCTTTGACTCTCAAAAATACGCATGGTAGCAACAACTTGCTTTGGTTTTTGCACTCTCTTGTGAGTATCTTGGCCACACCTTAATGATAAATCCCTTTCTAAATAAACCTTCCTCGAATTATTATAATATTAAGGTTCCATTTGTTTCCTGTTGAAGTTCTCTACTAATTCACAGTATGACGTGGCATGTAGTGAATCCTGATGATTTTATTATCCAATAATTTGAATACATTAATGCTAATAATGACATTTAGGCAGTTAAGAGGGCTTAAAAATAATTTTGTCAGTACTCTTGTATTATGAGAAAAACAACAAGAGATGCTCATAGACCCACCAAGAGAATCATTTTAAGGTGGAAAAGTGATAGTAGGGATGAGCTGGTGTATAGCCCAGTTATCTCATGAGCAGGAAGAATTTATTATCCTCTTGCTGAGAAGACCTGTTATAGTGCTACATTCCCACTACAGTATAATATTACTGCTTATACTCAAGCGTATCTCATGAGGAACAACTGAGAACCCCACCTTTATTAATAAGTAGAGACATTTTAAGTTTTCATTATTTTTATGATGAAGGTCAGTGTTTTTTATAATGAAGGGCAGTTTGATTTCATATGTCCTAATTTTCTGCAATTTTATCCCACTCTCTGGGAACTCTATCTTCATCTCTGCTGAAGTAACATTACAGTACAGAACTATAATGGCTTCTATACCAAAGGACTCAAAAGTTCAGATAATGCCCAGTGATAACTTTCAAGGTAAACCTCTCTAGCTTTATCCTTGATATGGTACCCAGAGAAGAGTACTTCCTTCAGAATGGTGTTTTTCATATGCTGGTAAGCTATCCATGCCTTTAAATGCACTAATAATTAGTAAAACAAGTGTGTCAAATTATCTTTTTATAAATAGCTTGTATGAATTACACTTGCCATTAGCAACCTTGTGGATGTGGAACATAAGCTCCTCAAAGACATACACATTTTTCTCTTATACAGTGTAGAACCGTTAGGATTTAATAATTGCAGGATTGTGTGCAAGATACTACTTAAAAACTTCAAATTCTTTAAGACTCCTAATGGAGGTGACTGCCATCAGCAACCAGCTTTTGTGCATAGGGAACAATTGGGTCTTTTTCCCTGACTGATGCATTTCTGGACTACTAAAATCCAGGAACTGGTATAAGTAAATGTCTGAATAAGGAAAATCTGACAGAAAAGTGTGCATGCCAGGAAAAATGAATTAGCACAAAGTGTGCATGGGGAGCATCTGAAAGGCAACGTTAAAGGGAAGTAAAAAGATGAAGTCCATTGACTTTTGTGCACATTAAATGAATATTAATTAGGTACACTTTTGGCAAAATGCCTCTTATAACAACTACCATCTGGAATCATAAAGGCAATCCTAAGTCTAAACAAAAAATGTATTATTCAAAGCACAGAACCCACAGTTAATAATATTCTCTTTAATGTATGATTTATAAGTGAGGACCATATTAAAAAATCATTAAATTATAGTAAAGTTAAATGTACTTTTACAGAAAATTTAACTTCTGAATAACTTTTCTGTCAAGATAAATAGATCCACCAAAGTGAATAAAACAAACACGAAACTGTCCAATGCTTCAACTTGAATTCTGAAATATTAGGTCCCACCTTTATTTGCTATTTAATTTAATATAATTTTTATGAATTTTCAAGGTGGTAAACTCTATATGCTTTTACAAAATTTGTTGAATTCTGTTATCCAAATGCTTCAATGATTCCATGACACTTCTTAACTGTAATTAAACTGTGTCCCAAATCATGCTATACCTGGAAATTGAACTATTCATGCTGCAAATTGAATTCCTCAAAGTGAATTCTTTACAAATAATGCACATTAACATAAAAACTATCTAAATTAAATGAGGTCATTTATATTTTTCAAAGAAAGCTTGATTTGCAACTCCATCAACTCTAATAAGACATACCAGAATAAGCAAATGGCAGGATAAACCAAATTTCTATAAAAATTTAAATATAGCTCTTTTTTAAAGGGGAATACTACTACACAACTACTTACCAAATTTTATAAATACGAAGCTCTTTAGAAACCGTATATCTGATATATTTAGTTTGTAAATCAAAGACTTGAGAACTAAATTTATCACTAAACATACGATATACAGTAAGTTCCCATGTAGTATCATGAATAGGTCACTGGAAACTGCAACTTTAAGCAAAATGATATATAATGAAACCGGGTCCTTAATAACATCATTTTGCTCATTGTCAGCCAGGATTCTTTTTTTTTCTGATCAACATTGTAAAAATTGCTGTTGAATGAAATGATGTTATGTGAGGATTTGTTGAATATAACATTTATCTAACTTCCACAAACAGAAAAAAAAGAAACAAAAATAGTAGTTAACAATCCATTGGAAGATAAAGTTAGGAAAATATGCTATCTCATGTCAAAAATTGAATGATAAATGATGGATAGATACCTAGAAGAGAAAGAAAACTGAGAACAGATGCACAAATTCTATGCTCATAATCACACCCACGCATACACTAACAACATAGGTGGTTACCCAATGAGTTGTTTTGGCCCTTGAGGGCATACATTGCAATAAAATAAAATAGCAAACATAGAGAGGGCTGTAGCAATATGGAAAACTGAGTTAACATGAAATTTCACCCCAACCTCAGTTTAAGACACATGGAACTATTAGATAAATACATATTTAAAACACTAATACAAGTATGAAAAAAGAAAGAGAAAATTCGACTTGAAAAAAATAATAGACAAATAAAAACAAAGGCAATTAACCTCTGAGTAGAAGCTTCAGCGATCTAAGAATTAGCTGACTTTATAGACTCTAGGTTTAGGTTGGTAATGCCCTCTGAGAACAAGACAAACTTTGCCCCAAGGCATGAAGATTACAGCATTGTAGCACTGTCCTCTGAGTTAAAGGCGGATTATAAAAGCTCCTCTCATCAATGATGGGGAGGAAAATGAAAATTTTAACTAACTAGAGATTAGTGTGGGGAAACATACCCCCTAAGAAATAAATCTTCACATACATAACAAAAATATCAAATCTGATTTTACAATATACTCATAGTGAGGATAACTCTGAAATATGACATTAACTTGGAGAGTTTTAAAATGGAGAAATTCCTAGGGCTCTGGCCAGAAGCAAGTATAGACTTACTCTGATATAACACTGTTATAATCATGGACACATAGAACCTCAATGCATCCCACCCTGCCCCCAAACCCTCTGAGTAAACCAAATACAAACTGAAAATGAAACCATTATAATCCACCTGAAGAAAAATCTATTAGGAGAAAGGCTTTAGTCAAAAAAGTAAATAAATAAATAAATAAAGAATAGTACCACTAAGAACTTGAATTGGAACAATCCAAGATAAAAAAAAATCTGTTTAAGATGATTAAAGAAAAAAATAGGGATTGGAAACCTTCAGGATAAATAGGACATTAGCAAAAGGACTTGTTAGTTAAGAATAACCAAATAAAACTCTACAAATTAAAGATAGTCATTGCAACTAAAAACTCCATAAGCAGGCAGAACAACAAATGAGAGATAGGTGAAAAAGAATTTTAATCTGAAAGCGAGACCTGAAAAATGTTCCAAAATAGAAATGAAAAGATGGAGAATTTAAAAGGAAGTTTAAGAAATGTGAAGAACATAACTAGGTCTGATATGAGTCTAATATAAGTCACAGAAAGAGACATTAGAAACAATGTGAGAGTGTGAGAGTCAATATTTGAACAGATAGAGGTAAATTCTCCAAAACTAAAGTAAATTGTATATAAGGTATACATATATTACTGAGCATGATAAACAAAAATAAATTCACACCTATATATTAAAGGTATTTATAAACAAAAATATCCTAAATATGCTGCTCCATAGACACTCCATGGAAAAACTACCAAAGAATACATTTCAGCAAGAAAGGGAATATGACTCGAAGGGAAGGAATGGATACATAAGGCAATAGTGAACAAAAAGAGTGGTGAAAAAGGAGAGTAAATGTAAATCAAATGAGCTACAAACAAGCAATATACATAATGGCCAATTGGAAATAAAAATAGTTATACTAAAAATATTAGAGTTAAACTTTGATAAGGTCCTTGAATTGTTCAGAAGACTATGTATGCTGTCTTAATATTTCATATATTGAAAGTTACACCATATTCACTGCTGAAAATATAAATTAAAGTATATCTCCTTTCCAAACTAATCTATAAAAGCACGCTAGTCCAATTAAAATCCTCAGTAGAATTTCTCCTGGAACTTGAAAAGTTGACTTTATAATTTATAAGGAATAACCAAAAAATATTGAAGATCAATGAGCACATACATAGCCCTGTAATATATCAACACTTATTATAGTGCATCATTAGTCAGTGTGATATGGCCTAAGGTAGAAAAATAGACAAAAGGAACAAAATGAAACTGAAGTAGATGAGAATACACATCAAAAAATGACATCATAAATAGAAGCTATATCTCCAATCATCAGGAAGAAAATAAATTGGTTCCTAAATTGGAATAGTACTATTTGCTATAAATATAGAAAATAAAAAATGAGTGCTACTACACACTATGTATACATAATTACAGGAGAATAATTATAATACTGTGGTAGGTAAGAATTTCTTAAGGAAGACAAACAAATTCATTTTGATAACACTGAAAAAATACAAGTATTGGAAAGGATACAGAGAAGTTAAAATGTTTATAGACCTCGTGGAGGGCAAACTATATGTATGTATACATATATAATACACATGTACATGAGAGAAGATACAAATACACTGTGGTCCAGTTATTTCATTCTTATGTATGTGTGTAAATATAAAGAAATGCTCATTGCAAATTTTTTTGGAAAAGAAAAAGCTTGGAAACAATGATAATGTTCATTGGTAATGATCTACCTGTATCAACATATTTGCAAATCCCTTGAATTGCTAAACATACCTAAAAACATTTACTGCAAGCAGAATATGTATCATGGCAAATAACAGATAATCTTCAATCACTTCAGTAGAACATAATACAATATTGCATTCAGATACAGCATTGGTTTTAGAGGAGGAAAACAATAGGTTAACAGTTCATATAAGTCTATCCTATGGCAAAATGTCTAAGAAATGCATGCATATGCCTATTCATATACTTTTCAATGTGTTAGAATTGAGGAGAACAATTATGGGGCAATGCTCTCAGAAACGAAGATTATAATATCATTTTTCTATTTTCTATGACAAATGAGAGGCTCAGCAAAAGATATAAAAATCTTAAGCCAAAACATTCACATACTAAGTCACTAAATCCTATAGATAAATAGATATCTCTGCACGAACTTAATTATTCTGGCTGACTTACATGGTCCTTGAATTAGCCATATGTTTTTATATACATACTACTGTCTGTTTTAAAATTGCTTTTAAGCTCTATAATGAGCTTTTTTTCCAGTCCAATGGAAAAAAATACTTGTGTGTGTGTAGTTTTTTTCTAGTAAATAATCAACTACATGATGACAATTATTACTAGGAAGTCAATACATACTTGATTCAACTGTATTCATTAATTTATTCAATAAGCAGTTAGTGAATGCTTCTCACTTTCCATTAGTACACTAATATTGCTCTTGTAATCTATCACAGAAAGAAAAAAAGCTGTCTACATTTTATAGATTTCATAATTCAGGGTACCCAGTGCCAAATTAAGCAGCATGAGATCTTTGAGAATATTCACAAAACTAGTTAAACTTTATCACTACATCTGGCTATCACAAAATAAGTATAAACAAGACAGAAGAGAATTATATTATAATATAATGTAGTATAGTGTAATACAGCATAACATAAAATAACATAATATGTAGGTGCATACTTTTTAGTTTTACCCCCCAATTCTCTAAATGCTCGCAACATAGGAAACTTCTTCTCTCTGCACTGTTATCCTAAAGAAAATTATATAAGTCCCATTTATAAAGTAACCAAGGATCATCCAGAGCATAAACATAAGTGGCATCTGGAATGGAGTTAGTAAAAAAAAAATGGATTCCTGTACTTAGGTTTGCGAAATAAACAAAAAAAATTACATTCCTCCTGGGTAAAGCAGCAGAAGCTTTATGCCAATCTCTTCCAGGGAAGCTGAATGTTTGGATTCAAGTAAAAACACTGTGAATTTCCTGAGGTTATTAATTAGCAGAATGGAATTTGTTCTGATTTCAAAGCAAGTACATCTATACTTCATCTATCTCAATAAACAGGAACACGACAAAAATCCCAATGTCAACAGTGAAAGTGCTAATATTCCTTGTCATTACACAATTGTAATAGCAGCATTTTCTGATAGTATAGCAGTTGTGAACCCAATGTCCATCTCTAAGCCTTCTAGATCTCTACCCTACTAGGTATAATGGTTAACGCTTGATGCTTTAGAGCAGAATGGACTTTTCACCAAAGCGCATTGTGCAACACTCTCATGGGTGCAATCACTCCTGCCTAGTTGATCATTCAGTTGGGCACTACGCAATGAACAGTATCTCATGTGATGCTTACTCACCCTAATATCCCATTACCCTACATATGAGTCAATTACTAAAATAAACTCTGGGTGTGCCTTGATTTGCATTTCCATAACATTTTAAGGATTTAAAAAATCCGTAACTTAAAAATGCTTTTAAAACTTTCCTGCAAGGTAAACTCAATAATCTTTGCCACTCTGAGACGAAGCAGTCCTATGAGTCAGATATTTTTAGGCCAACCTTGGCATTTTGACAGCCCTGAGGATTTCATTTGGCTCAGAAACACAGAGACTCTCCAAAACTAAAAAGAAAATCATCCTATATTAACTCAAGAGGAAGAATATTATTTTAGAACACTCCTGTTAGCATAGGATATTCTTTCACCAAGAATAATCCAGGGCCAAATTTATGTCCTATTATTTATCAGAGAGCTTTTAATATCATTGTTATTCATGGACAAAAATTAGAAATGTAAATGAAGTTGTGGGATTTCTTCCCTTTACCTAGTATTGACAAAGGGGAAAAGAGGCCTTTAAGATAAAAATGAGGGGATGAAAAGCAGTCTTTCCCCATTTCCAGTGCTATTTTGAGGTCATAGCTCTGTCACTAAGAGACACAAAACTGGAATACCTCAAGAAACTATTGTCTTCAGAATTAACCTTGTCTAAGAAAAACAGAATGAAATTGAAGCCTTAACAAGAAGGGAAAGATCATAGAACAAGCCTGGTCAACAAGATGTGAAAAAGGCAGAATAAGAACTCAGGATTTTGCAACATCCTCTAGGAAGTCTCACCTTACTCCATGCAACCTAAGTTAACGCCACTTACTCTCAACATGCTGTTATCAATTAGTACAGTGTGGACTGACACATAGTGACACAGATGCTAGCTATTATGCTTTAAAAAGAAGGCAAACTAGTATTTGTTGTATGACTAC
>RJWH01002137.1:0-37847 GCA_004363575.1 Solenodon paradoxus
AAAAATCATCATTAATAATCTCCATAAGATACATGATTTTTACTTTTCAAATCAATAAGTGAATCTTAAATGAATTACTTATGTTCACCTTAGTATCATTTACCTACAAGTAATTACCAAAATTGCCCAGCAGAGACAGAGGTCAGTGACAGAGTGCAAATAAGCTTATAAAAAATTCAGGCATTTTTAAGCTTGGATGTTTTACTACCTTAAATTCTCCCTGACCATTCCACCTACATAAAATGATTTCCTTAGAAGAAAAATTATCTCAGAATTTGAAAGATAGAAGGGTCCTTAAGGCAATTGTCTACAAAACTCTTCATTTTACATGTAGGGAAATTAAAACTCAGCAAGGTTTGCCCAAAATTGCCTGACTAATTATGGATAATTAATTGAACCCAGTTCTGATTCTCAATTCAATGCCTATATTTACTTATGTTCTTTGTGGTTATATCAAATTGACATGAAAATAATTATCTATATTATTTTGTGTTATGATTGAGGGATGAGGTAAGACTAAGAAACTATGTTTTGGGAAAAATATTTATAGATACAAAAAATCTTTTTTAATAACATTGGTGTATATTTACATATATGGCACTTTTCAATAGTACAATGCAATGCACATTAACACAGAAAAGAAAGACTAGCAAAATCTAGAGGTAGACAAATGAAAGCAAATGTACTCTAATCTATATGTATATTAGAAAGATGAATATTATTTATTTTAAAGGACTAAATTATATTAGGAAAAAAGAGGGAGGCAATGATACTTAATCCTAAATGGTTCTTATTTATAGAGTATGATGTAAAAATACGGTATTTGTGTTCTCTCTCTCCAGGTATAAAAGAACTATCATCTTCAGAAATCCAGAGCACTTCTTTAACTTCTCTGGGTTTCCTCTGGGAGATCAGGACCTATCAGAGAAATTCTGATAAGGTGAGTTGCAAATTTCACTAATCTTTTCTCTTGAGTCTTTCATCCTATATGCCTACCTTCAGAACAAATCAAGACTTATTATGTCAAAAGAATAGATTTATTAATAGATTATTATTATTAAGAATAGGTTTATTAATAGATTTAGTCTGTCAAAAGAATAGGCAAATAGAAGCCAGATACCACTGCAATGAATGATTCAGTGGATACCTGAGAATACTTAAATGTGTGGCCAACATTTGACCCCAGCATTAGAATGACTGAGCCCTCCAGTACCTGGAAGTACTGGGCAACTGCAGCCCTGACACCCCATAGCTGCCTGCCATGTAAAATTCCCATTGTGGGGTAACAGACTCAGTGGTCCTTCTGTGAGTAGCCTGCTATAACCAACAAAGTCTGACTCAAGTTCACTGATTAAATAAGCAACTCTAGAATCTGGTGGTTGGTGTGATATGAAATACACACAGACTGAGGAGCAATTTGAATACCCTAAAATGCACGTAGCAATGTAAACAAAAGAAATAATAAAACTAACAAAAACAAACAAATAGGCAATTTTAATGTCCAAGAAGAGGAGACAATAAAGGGTGTAAAGAAAGACCAAGAGAACTAATACAGTGTTACTTCCTTCACATAGAGAAAAAAGAAGAAGAAGAATAGGGAATAATTGTTCTTCCCTAACCCCACTGAAGAGTAGGAGAAAATGGCTGGTAAAAGAGAGGACTTTTTATAAGTTGTACCAGGATTTTCTGTATGTGATAACACAGAGAATTCCTTCTCCGTGATGCAGGCAGACACAACACTTAATTATTCCTGCTTTAAGAAGCAAGGCGGATTCTAGGCAGAATTTTTGCCAAGTACCTGTTTAAGATGTCATGTGTTTTCAGAATCAAAATGGGCATGGTCTCTGTCAAGGAGCAGATGATTGCATGGTAGGCTGTTGGCATGTGTAGTCTTAAATATTTTTTTCAATCATCACATAAAGTGATTTTTAATTTTTCAGGCAAACTATTATTATGTAAAGAAGATGTAGAGAGATTAGTTTATCTAGGGAGTAGGTGAGCTTAATTAACTCAGTATACTTGTTTCAATGGGAATTTATAATCGTAATTAAATAAATAGCAATGTCATATGGTTTTATTTTTAGGTAAAAATAAAACAAGGGAATATGTCAAAAGAGAAGAAAATTAATCATAAGCCTGAAGAAAAGTAAACTAATAAATTATTGTGGGACTATGAATCAAAACTGAGTATCTGTAGAAGATACAGGATTCTTATTATTTTCAACCAAATGATATCTTTAGAATGAATGAGCTATGTTTTTTTACATATTTGTCTTTCTTCTTCTGAGATTTAAGATTGTTTGAGAAAGAGTTTGATTTATTTTTGTTATTCTGTTTGGTCAAATTCATGTGACTTCCCAACTCCTTGGTTTTACTGGAGCAGCAAAGGACAAGTAATTCATGGATTGGACAGTTTTTACTTTTATAACAGAAAAGTAATCCTCTGTATTTACCACAGCACTATGAATATTTACCTATCATGTTAATGAATCATCAAAATGTGGTAACACTGTCATAAGGAAAGGGGAGTATGTATTTAATATTATTTAACACTCATTACCTTGTGACATGGATGATGTATCACCTGTTAATAAGTAATCTACAAAAATGCATGAACTATGGTGACATTTAGAAAGTTGATTATTATTAGCAAAGGTCTCTTTAGTATATCTTTAAAGAATGTCAAGAAACAATCAGATTTGATAAACCTTTTAAATTTATTACTCAACACTTATACATCTGCAAGTTATTATGTAAGACAGAAGTATAATTAAATCTATAAAGGTCCTGACTCTACCTTTTCCTCATTTTGAAAATAAGGGTCTATTCCTTGTCACCAAGTTTCTGTTCTTATTGGTAATTTAGACTTCCAGTATTTTAGAGTGGATCCTAATATTTACCATCTACCCATTCAACTATGAAGTGAGAGCACTGGATTTAAAGTATCCGCTAGCTACTTAAACACGAAGTAACCCAGATTTTTAGTCTTAATAATGAGTGTCTAAACCACTCTTGAAATAATGATTCCAGAGAAGGGAAATGAAAAGGAAAATGCAGTCTTTGAGAAGGAGATTTCAGGATGGAAATATAGAGTAGACTAATGACATCTCTGTGCTTAGAATTTGTCAAAGGTCTTGATAGAATGTATAACCTCAAATGCACACATTGAGGAAACTGTTTGGCATAATACTGTTAACAGTAAATAAGAAGTGAAGAGAAATCAGACAAGTATTAGTCCTGTTCTTAGTACTACAGTTTGGAGCATTAGAGCGATAGCTTCATTCTTTTGGGATGCCGGACAAGAGATCATGCTTCAATTACCTGGAAATTAATCCATTCATTAAAGGGGAGTCAACCAGCCTGCCAAAATGAAAAAAAGAAAGAAAAAAACTTGGAATAATTTGGAATAATTAGGAAGTAAGAAGACTGGGACTTCCCTTAAGGAACTAAATCTAAAAATCCTTCAAAAAACAAAGACCTTTAAAGAGAGATAAGTGAGGCTAGGTCAGTAGGATCTCTTTCTGAAAGAAACAAATATAGAACTCTAACTTAAGACTTCAAAATTCATCAGATTAAATTCAACCAATTTGCGTTCATTGTTGTTATTTAGTCAGTGTTGATTGAGTACATTATTGCATATAGAATGAGACTGATTATGAATGTATGAGATTGTTTTCCAAAATACACGTAGTTTTTAAGGAAAGTTGCAGACAGGAACAAAGGCGAGTCAGTAAGGAGACAGGAACTGAGAGGAGGAAGAAGTGTTTTATTTATTTTTATTTAGTTGTATATGTTGGTTGTTCTCTGCAGGCCTGGGATGCATTTCTAGGGATGTAGGTGGACGGTACTATGACTGGAGGCAGTGAACCAAACCACTAAGCCACCGGGACACACCCAAAATATAGATGTTTGTCTTTCTATTTTGAATGAGTCAGTGACAGAGTTCTTCGCATTTCCCAATACCCCAAGTCTTGATAATATTATTCTTTTATAATATCTAGAAACCAAAATGAAAGCTATAAATAAATAGGCATGCCTTGGTGGCTCAGGCATTAAATCTGCAACTCTATCATGGTTCATGTAAAGCCCAGGGATCCAAATTGAGACCTAGGGCCAGGGGAGTAACCAGAATGAATAACTAAATAAATCAATACATGCTTCTTTCTCTTCTCTTTTCCTGCCTGACAAATGAACAAATTAATATTAGTCACAATTAGTAAGAAAAAGTTCAAATTTAGTAACATAGGTATGAAGAATTTACATGGCAGTCAATTTTGAGGTATCTGGGGCAGACCCATTTTTATGTTCTGAGAGGAGGCATGGGAAGGGGACCTTGGGTCTCACAAGAGAGGATGGGTCACATGTGGTAAGGAGGAAT
Organism: Solenodon paradoxus; assembly: GCA_004363575.1. NCBI lineage: Eukaryota > Metazoa > Chordata > Mammalia > Eulipotyphla > Solenodontidae > Solenodon > Solenodon paradoxus. The sequence goes on from RJWH01002137.1 coordinate 4,379, forward strand.
GACTGATCTTGATTCTGAAAGAAAAGATAAATAACTTCCCTTTCTACATTCTTCTAGAGTGTAGGGACAGAAGACCATTTCTGGACTAGGAGAAAGGTGGAAACCCAGGGAGTGTCAGATGACTGCTTTGATTAAGGGAAAGGCTAAAGATTTAGAAGAATTGGAGTTTCTCCTTTGCCTGAGTGACTGTCCTCCACCAGCATTTGGCTCGTCATGTTAGAGTGGGCCATATGCAAGAGACCAACTTCGAGAGACTTAGGGTGTCATGTTCTAGTCCCCTCTCCAGCCTACCTACTTGACTTCATTCCTGTCTTCTTCTTTCCTCTAAAAAATAAATAAATAAATAACATAAAATAGTTGTTCTTTAAATATATATATATATAAATTAGTAGCCCAGATACACAATAAAATTATATATATACACATACGTATGCATTATATATAACATTATATATATATATAACATACTGGTAGAGCTATCATAAATAATTAATCTCATAAATTCAAAACTGGTGTCTGGGCACCAATAAATCATAGCATAATGCAATCAGATTATAGTCAAAGCATTCTGACTTCAATTTTTACTTGAAATTTATGAAGTTTCTAATCATTTTTAGAGTCAGTAAAACAAATGGACACCACATTCTATAGGAATGCTTATGTATTCAAGGAAATTTTCCAAGCATTGTTTTCAAAAAAATATATTAAAATCTTAGAGCAAACCAGAAAATGCAATCACTCCTTTGTTTGACTATGACAGTTCCTCCCCTTCTGCTATGTGTAAGTGCGAGCATACAGAGTTTTGTTCCATTTGGAATTGTTCTTCTAAGAAGATTTGACTCTTTCAGTAGTTAAGTTTATTTATGACTTTTCTTTGCTAATAGAAGGACTGAGAACTGTCATTTTCTAAAAGGTGGTTAACTGAATAGAGCAACAGATTGGAACAAATTTCAAATAACCTTGTCAGATTTGTGATTCATATACAAAAAGCAGAATGCCTTGTGCTTAACTTGCAGTGGCTCTTCCTTTATTTTTGCCATTTTTATTTAGGAACAAATAGAGTTCCACTTATTCCTAGAAAGGTATCAATAAATTAAATCCTCCAATGTCTAAAATGAGATATGTAACTGCAAATAAAACAATATTATTGCTCCCATCTTAAGAGAACTCAAGGTTATTTACTTTTATCACATCCATGGGAATTTTTTGATTAAAAAATATAGCTTGTTCTAGTTTGAGGTTGTCTCTGAAATGTGATTGTATTGGTAGTGACTTAAATAGTTATTTGATCTGATTCACAGCATTCCTGATAATGAAAAAAAGTGCCGCACATTCCCATGACTCAGGTCTGGTTAGCAAATCTTTACACCATCAATCAGATGGAGTCCTGCTCAGGGATATCTCCAGTCCTAGCAATGCCTCCTCCTTTCTCTTTAAATTAAAACACCCAGTCATTGCAGAGTGTAGAGAAAGAACATTTTTATAAACTGCTTTTGAGTGTGTAGCTTCTGGAGACCAATATGGGAATGTTATCAAATGACTTTAAAATGTACCTATTCCTGACTTAATATGTTCCTTTTTAAGATGTATCTTAACAAAATAAGTATAAAATGGAATGAATATGTAGTGCATACACGATTTTTAGAGCTTTGTAAACAGTTTCAATGTTTTAGAAACAACTTAAATACCTGAAAAAAAGGAACTGTTATATATGACCTATCAATATAAACTTACAGTCATTAATAATGAGGTAGTCACTCTGAATGTATCAACATGGAAATAGAGAAAAATATAATAATCATTTAACATATCTGACTGCTGGAAATGACATGACTCATAATAACTTATATACTATGCATTTATATGTATAGAAAATATCTAAGTAATAGTTTATGGCTTATTTTTTGCATATTCTTTATTAAACAAGAAATAGTCATGCAACTACATGTATCAAGAGAACACAATAAATTGAACACTAAGAGAAAAGTTCTTTAAGAATTAAAAGATGACACTCTACCTCTAATAAAAAGATATGTATCCACACACTATACCTCTTTATAAGTCATTTTGTTTTCACTCCAGAAGGAGGCCTAGGAAGGAAATGGATCTATAGACCTATCATGTTTTCCTGGGTATGGTGCTGAGCTATGGTTCCTATTGTCTGAGTTTATAACAGTGATGCTTAGTGTTTTAAGTCATGGAACAGAAGTAGTACTGTTATCAGCAATGTGATAAAAGTGTGAGAGGACTCAAAACTAATACACACAAAAGCAGCTGGTCATTTACTAATAGGAGGAAACAAGCCTCCAGGCTCATGAGAAATTTTTAACACTCTCCTAACTACCTAGAAGAATGAAAATTGGGGATACTATTCAAAATTTTCACCAGACTTCACCTTTCTATCAGAGAAACTTATCTATATGATAAAGCAATCTCAAATTACAGAGAAGATCATCATGAGTTACCCTCTCTTTGTAATGAGGGTTCTTTTCCTCAATGCTTGAAACTCCAGACCCATATCCCAACGTTTAGGTGAGGATATATGCCCCCATTTTGCCCTAATGACTTTGCCCTACTGACATTTCTATGTAAAATTCTCTATATGTATGTAATCGAATTTAATTATTTCTCCTTCTAGTTTGTTTCATGTTTATTTGATTACCAGTCAGGGAAGAACCCAAAGGTTAGGGGTAATTTTTTCCTCTTCCCCAAAAAATTTTTGGAATTAACTTAAATACTCAAGTAAATGCCCTTCAAGTTAACTCCCCTCTCCTTTCATAGAGATTGTTGACCCAATTCCTTCTAGAATGTTAGAGCTACCACCACATTGCATTCACAGAACAGTTAGTGTCCCCGAGGTAAAAAAAGAATCCTTTGTACTTGTGGCTAACAGTCCACTAGTTCTAGAATCCCTGGAAATTGGTTTTCACTTAAAATTCTTAGTTAGCCTGTGTAGGTGACATGATGTTAGAAATACCTCTTTATTAAGAGGTTTTGAGTGGGTTTTTTCATGGAAGAATCTACCTACCCCAGTGTACTTATCATTGCAGTTAACGGTAATGGAGGAAGAATGACCTGTGCATGTAGTAATAATAGAATTAAGTTTCTTCACATGAATTATCTCAATGAAACCTCACAGAACCATTTCTACTTTCATTTCAAGGATAAAGACACTGAGAAGGAGAGAAGTTAAATACCTTAGTCAAGGAATTCAAATAGAAAGAAAGCAGATATGAATTTAAATCTAGACAGTATAATTCAAATATTCTTAAGCATTCGTGTTTCTTCTGACACTGTATAGAACAGAACACATCATCATGTGCTTTTATAGTGACCACTGCTGTTTAAAGTAACCATATTAATTCAGAATGACTGGCATCCGATGTAACCAAGTAAGAGTCTCACAGAACTCAGAATTTCAATTTTTTTAATGTTTTTGAATTATTATGGGAATCCATAAGTTAGAATAGACTAGTTCATCTTTAGGTTTCTCTTTCTGTCCTCCCCCAAAGAATGCACGAAAGTGGGGAAGCACACTCTAAATATGGTTTATTAACAATTGCAAAACAAAATTCAAATGAAAATTACCTTGCTAAGTCTCAGCCATTCCACAATACATTTCAGCTAGAATGCTTAAAAATGAAACACCTGAGAAGACAAGCTCTTTGCACTGATATTTGTATGTGATGTTATTTTTGTTTTCTGTGCAAGGAGAGATTTTCCTCCAACGTTGTCACTGTCATCACTGGGCACTCACTCAGTCATCCAATATATGTTTATTGAGCATGCAGATCATGGCATGGAACCAGCCACTGGGGTCACTGAGAGGAATATATATTCTCATGTGTGGAGGGAAGCAAGAACAGACTCTAGTAGCTTAGTATCTTAGAGGTATATAGTAGCGATGAGAGGAACAGATGCACATTAACATAAAGATATATATGCTTGCCCACATATACGCATATGCTATCTTGCCACACTACAGAAGAGAAATATCAATCACGCCGAAGATATTAACAGAATGTCTGGGTGACTTCCGTCTCGATCACAGAAGATTTCATGGATGAGTTGAGTTTTGAAAAGTTTTGGGAAAAATGACAGGATAAAATATGGTGGTGCAGAATATGGAGACATTTTCTGTTTTGGCAGAGATAATGACACAAGGGATCTGAGGAGTCTGCAGTATCTTTCAGGAATATAATTTGAATGAGAAACCAGCTCAGGTGAATCACTTAGCAGAGGATTAAATATCAGAGTGTATGTCTAGCTTTTCTGAAATATTTCCAGAGTCACGACAAAACAAAGCAAGCCCTCCAGATCCTATTTTCTTTAAGAATCTAAAATCTTTAGGTATGAGATAATACGTAATTTTATAATTAAACCTAATAAGTGAAAGAAAACCAAAATTCCTTTTTAAAGACTTTAGATTTAGACTGACTGGGCTAAAAACCCTTATCTTAAATTTATATATATGTATGTATATTGGCAGTGTCCTGATAGAATACTCATTGGGTCCAGGATCTCTAGCTGATCTTAGTCTACATGCATCCCAGGGACCCAGCTTTACCTAGATTTGCATCCTGGACCCACAGGGAACAGCCAAGATGAGTAACTAAATAAAATAACAAAATAAAATAAAATAATGAAATAAAATAAAATAAAAATGTTTCTTCCTTTTTTCTCTTCCTTGCCTACCTCTGTTAAGCCTGCATGTTGTCTTAAAAAAAAAAAATAATAATATATATATATATATATATATAGTAGAAAAGTCATGTTAACACTGACTAATTCGATGTTAAATGCAATTTTGTATTTTGATTCAACAAAATATATTTATTGAGATATCACCATATCCTACAAATTGCAGGAAACTGTGGGACATCAGAGTCTATTAGGGCCAATTTTCAATGAACTTCAATGGCTAGAAGAGGGTTCTAGATTATTCTTTATTTAGCTATTAAGTCCTAAGAAATTTTGAGATCTTTATACCATTTTTTTATCATCAGAAAATATTAAAAAAAAAAAAATTCTGTGGTCCAATGTACTCTTGAAATATTTCTGTATTTTAAAAAAATGTGTTCTGATGAATAAAATGCTTTTACCTTCATTGATATGTGCACCCTATTATGAACCTGTGAGGGAAACCTAGGGCTGAAGGGAATGAGTGGAAGGTGGGAGATAATTGTAGGAAACTGACATTATAAGATATTAAAGGACTTGTCCATGCCAAACGGACTAGTGAGTATAAAAGAAGGAATTTCTTCCTCATCAGAGTGCCTCTGTATAGAATTAATGAGACCCCTGTTATTCCTTGGATTTCAGCAGGATTTGCAGCTTCCCTAGGGAAGCATAGGCCTGTGTACATTCAATTTTCAGCTTCGTTCTTTAACCCTTCTTTTCCTTCTTTCATCAAAAATAATTCCTTGTTGCTCCTGGATAGGCATTCAGATCACACCTGTGCTCCTTCCTTCTCCCTTCCTATTAGGCAAATTGTATATCCTACAATGACAACCACTGAAGTAAAGAATAATGTATCCATACGAGGGAATATTATTTGGAAGTAAAAAGAATGAAGTACTGATCTATGCTATGACATGGACAAACTTGAAAATATCTTGCTTAGTGAAAGAAACCAGACACAAAAGTTTCACTCCCCGTATTAGAAATGTTGATAATGAATAGAGTTCTTTATCTATTTTCATACAGAAGAAGCAAATCTATAGAAATAGAGAGCAAATGCATTGTTACTTATGGTACAATAGGAGGGAGGAAAATGACTGCTCCTGGCTAGGGAATTTCTTTTTGAGACGATAAAATGTTATAAATTGAAATTGTAGGGATGACAGCACAACTGAGAAATGCTAAAAACCAATAAACTGTACATTTAAATGAGTGAATTGCATAGTATATATATTAGGCTTCAATAAATAATGTTAAAAAAGAATAGCAGGAATGGCAAAAATTAATGTTAATTATGTCACATTGCAGATGGTAAATATTCTCCATACATTAACTCTTCAATATTAATTTTGCATATGCATAAATTTTACATATTTAAAATTTTCCACGTACATATAAAATCTTACCCTCAAAACATCCTCTGAAACTGGCACTATTTTTACCTGCATTTTTATATGAGGAAACTGAGAAAGAAAATTTTACCTCCTAAAGTCACAGAGCTAGTAAATGACAGAGTGAGGGTTTATTTAAACTCAGGAAGTCTGCTTTCAGCACTGTGGTCTCTTAACTATATTGTTAGTCACATACTGCTACGGCCTTCCTCTAGCCTGATGGTCTCCATGCTCCTGGAACACAGAAGTAGTTACTGGGTCCAGATTTTTGCTGTGCCTTTTATTGCCTTTATTCAAATATGTTCTCTCTTCTTTTCTTCTCCAGCAACTCTGAGGCTATTTGGCACACAATAAACTGGGGATATTTGAAGTGTATAATTTCAAGATTTTTTCCACATATATTTACACTTGCAAACATTGGCAAAACATCACCACATTCAAGATAATGAGTGGATCCATCATCTCCAAGTTTCCTCTGGCTCCCAGTCTCCTCCTTCTGTCCTGACCTTCCTTCTCTCCCAACACTGGGTCCCAGTCCTACTTCTGATCATATAGTTACTTTCTGTCACTACAGATTCATTTTCATTTTCTTGAGTTTTATATGAAAAGAATCCCATAGTATGTAGTTGTTTTTATCCAGATTCTTTCACGCTGTAGAATTATTCCCATACATATCCATGAGACTGTGTCTCAGATGTGTCTTTCTTTTCATTAATGAGTAGTTTTCTATTATATGATTAGGCTACCATTTGCTTAATCATTCAAGTGTTGATTTTTATTTGAATTGTTTCCAGCTGTTGGCTATTCACATAAAGATGCTATGGACATTGATATATGTATCTTTACAAGTGCTTATGCTTTCATTTACTTTGAGCAAAAGCCTAAGAGTAGAATGCTGATTATATGGTAACTCTGACATATTGTGAAAGGACCTTTTACATTTACATACTCACCAGCAGTATGTGAGAGTTCTAGTGCCATCACATCCTTGCAAACAGTCTGTAATCTTAGTCATTCTAATAGGTGTGCAGCTGTCTTTCATGGTGTTTATGACTTGAATTTCCCTAATCATGAATGACGTGGAACACCTTTTAATGAACTTATTTGCCATCTATGTGTTTCAGGATTTATTTGCCATCTTCCCTTCAGGAGTTGTTGGTATATTTATAAAATTATGTGCGTTCTTAGTGCACCCTGATGGAGTAGGGATTGGTTGCAATCCACATGCATCCCAAGGTACTGGTTTGTGTCCTGGGACCACTGGAAGCAACTAAAATGAACAATTAACTAAAATAAATGAAATTCTTAATTATTTTAAATTATGAGTTCTATATAATCTGGTTATAAGTTTATTATGCATATATATATTGCACATATTTTCTTTGAATTTATGACTTATCTTTCTCAATGCCTTTCTATGAGTTGGCGTTTTTAATTTTGGTGAAGCTCAATTCATTATTTTTTTTATTTTATGGATCATGCACTTAGCATTACATTGAAGATATTTTTGCCCAACTCAAGATTATAAAGGTATTTTTTTTGTGTGTGTTTCCATCCATCAATTTTATAATTTCACATTTTACCCTTAGGGCGGTGATCCATTTTGAATTAGTTTGCATATATAACGGCTGGTACAGACCAAAGTTCTTAGTTTTGCATTTGACTATCTAATTGTTCCAGCACTCTTTGTGGAAAAATTCTATTCTTTCCCCACTGAATTATCTTTTTAACCTCTGTAAAAATTAGTTATATAAAATTTATCTTGGCATGTCAATTCCACACAATTCCATCCCATCAAGATCAAGTTTAGATGCCTCACTCTAGGAAACCAGTACAAATTCTCCTACTTCATTATACTTACATTCATGGTCAAGCAAAAAGTACATATTTACAATGATTGTTTCCAGCTGTGGGATTTGGGATGATTCATATTGTGGATAAGAACTTTATCATATTATCAGAATTTTATCCCATCAATTTTCATATTTCATAGAGAAAAATATTGGTTATTTTTTACACATGCTTTCACAGATTTTTTTTTTTTTCTGCTTCAAATAAATAAAATTCAACCTAACCTACTTTTCTTTGTAAGGAACATCATCATTTACTTTGTTACTCATGTTTGGTTTGGTTTTTCATCTGGCTCCAGGTCTTCTTCTTGGGTCCTTGGGCTTTATGAGATCTTCATGCCAGTGTCTCAATCCCCTGGTCACAAAGGTGTAACTCAACTTACTCTATACACACAAACACATTTTATCATCTCATATGATGAAAAAAATTCAGAGAATTTCAGCATGGATAGATCCAGATCTCAATAACAACTGTGCAAAATCCATAGCTTTTTTTTTTTTTTAATAAAGAAAGAAAAGTAGAGGTGGAAGAAGCATTTTTAAAGAAGAAAGGCATGAAGAAAGAGTAGGAGGAAGAACTTTTATTTATTTGTTTATTTATGGTTTCTACCTACTCCAACCAAACTCCAGGCCCTTTGAATTTCCACAGCCCAGGCCTGGGTGCCAGCTTAGCACCTGAGCCACCAGCCATGGAATCTCTCACATTTTTTTAAAGAAAACTTGCAGGCAGGAATGAAGACAGGTAGGCAGGCAGGAGGAAAGAGGAGAAAGAATCACCTTTATTTTTTTTTATTTAGTTGCACATCTTGGTTTTTCACCCCAGGCCTGGACTCAAACTCAGGTCCTTGAGATATATGTAAAATGTGCTTTGGGCCTAAGACAGTTGACCAAACCATGACTCCACCAGGACTTTTTGAGTCTATCTCTCTTAGTCTCATAGCTCCTCTCCCCTCTGCTGCCATATTTCTCAGGCAGTCTCTCTTTGTGATGACAAGGAAACCCCCAAATACTGTAGGTTTGTATTTGATCACTTTGGAATCTCAGTAAATACAGGGTAGTTTCTCCTTATTGTCTGTAAAAAATGACGATGGACCCACTTTGGGTCACGTGCCCTTTCACAATAAATTTTGTTAAATGATTGGCCAAATTATTTGTCATTACATGAGTGTAAAATGTGGTTAATCCTACCTGAGTGTTTAACTATCTGAAGGAAACTGAGGAAATAAATCAAAAGGCTATCTGAAATATGACAAAATGTCTAAAATCACCATGTCTGTGCTTCATCGTTTTATGTCACCTGAACGATCATATTACACAGATATTTCCAAAAATTTAGGAATTTGAAAATCAAGGCTTAAAGAGAATTCACTATCATAATTTTCTCAATTCCTGCTGTATGTAACAAGTGACCATAAAAGTAGTGTCATAAAGTAACACAAATTAATTCTCTTATGGTGTTGGAGCTGAGATATCTAAAGCCAGCCTCAAGGGGAAAACATTAAGATCTCATCAAGGATGCCTTCCTTTTGGAGGCGCTTGAGGATCATTTGTTTCTTTCTTTCTTCCAGAATGTTATTTTATTTTATTTTTTAAAGGAAAGATGCAGGCAGAAATGAAGGTGGGCAGGAAATCATGGAGAGAGAAGGAAGAAGCACTTTGTTTTCTTGTTTTTTTTTAATTTAGTTGTTCACCTTGGTCGATTCCCTAGCTCCAAGTCTTGAAGTCTTTTTTCGGTATGTGCCTGGGACTGATCTAGGTGTTCTAGGCACTAGGCCACCAGAACATGACCTTCTTCCAGAGGTTTTGTCTTGTAGATCCTACTTCTATCTTCAAAACTTGCAGTGTGGCACCACCGCAAAGCACTCTAATTCTGACTCCCTTGTTTCTGCTTATAAGGATCATTTTTATCACATTGGCTCCACCTAGAAAAATCCAGAATAATCTCCCCATCTAAACATCCTTGACTCAAACATGCCTGCTAGGCCCATTTGCCATGTAAGGTAACACAGGTTCTGGGCACTAGGGTGTGAACATGTTGGAGAAGCCACTATTCGGACTAACATATCCACAATGCTGTTAAATAGCAATGCTGAGTCTAATTCATGTTTCCAAAATAGAAGATGTGTCTCTTCTATCTTTCACAATGGTATCATAGATGTATGGAAGTATAGATGGGTGATGGATGGATGCATGGATGGATGGCTATAACAATTGCTATGTGTAAACTTAGCTACATCTCAAACTCTTGAAAAACAGAATGTTACTTATCAGAGAAAATAATTATATTGAGAATGTGAGAGGGACCAGCAGGGTGATTTTTCTAGATAACACAGAAAAGTAGGAAATAAGGTTCAATTTCACTTGCAACTTGCATCATTCTACATTGGCAGTTGCCGCCTTGGCCCTCTCTCTTGATTAATAAAGCAATAATATAGATTATCTTGTATTTCCTTCATTTGACAAATTATTTTTCTAGTAGAAGAATACAGATTCCAACAGTAGGCAAATCACTTAATAGTTTTCAAATGACAACTATAATTCTTTCTCAGCTGTTTCTACACGTGCAAAGAGAAGCTGAGAACTAAGGCCGTTGCATGAATAATTTACACAATAAACCTCTATTGGCTTGATTATCTGATTATTTCAACAAGTATCTGGATACTATTTTTTTTTTTAATTTTCTAACCTGATTTTATTTTATTTTAATATTTGTAGACAAGGCCTTCAAATAAGTCATTTAGTTTTCCTATTTGTACATTCAATATATTAATCATTTAGTGAATAACTAAAATATGCCAGAAACTGTGCTCGCTTCTATAGTGGCTAAAAAGACAGAAAACAAAGCATCTTGTTCTCATAGAGTTTTCAATCCCAACAGGAGAGATGACACAATTTTCAAGGTCATGATTGGGGTGTAAAAATGATGGAAATGAAAGTATTTAAAGGGAATACTAAGTGAAATAAGTGAGGAGAAAGACAAATACCAGATGACATCATTCATGTGGGAATATAAAGACACAAAACAAAGGAAAAGACTAAATGAAACAAAATATTGCACTTGGATTCTGACAACAGAACTGAGGTACCAGATGGGAAGGTGGTCAGAGTGGGACCAAAAGGTAGTAGGCATTCAGTGGACCATGGTAGAGGGTTATTAGAAATCTGATGGTAGACAATGTGTCATTATATATCTGATGAAGAGTGACCCTATACATCTAAAACTTAGTGTTGTAAATCAATGTTACCTTAAAAAATGTATTGTATACTTTTAAAAGCCCCCAAAATATATTTAGATGGTGAAACAACATTCAGTTGTGAAAAATTGTGGGAAAACTTCTAGTAGGAAAATTTTCTGAAAGATGGATAAGAATTTGAAAAGCAGAAGTAGGGTAGGAGAGTTTGTCAGGGGAAGAACTAGCTGCAAGGAAGGAAAGAAGGAAATCTACAACTAATCTTGGTAATCACAATTCTCTGGTTAGAAAACCGGATGGGGGACTTGCTGGGAGTTCCCAAGAACAAAGAGACTACAAGCGACCATTTACATCCAGCATCTAAAAGTATCTAATTTATTCACTTGAATACCTTGGTAGTTTCCAGTATGTTTGTGGTGAGGGGGTGGTGAGGCAATGTCTGGAGACAATTTGATCTTCAAATTAAAGGTGGGAAGAGAGCAGGGGGAGGGGGAGGAGGGTAATACTGCCATCTAGTGGGTCGAGACAAGGATGCTTCTGAACGTCCTACAATGCGTAGAGCATCTTAACCAAAACACCAACTTACCTGAGCCCAAATTCCAATTGTGCCACAGATAAGAAACTCGACAATACTTTCTGAGGTCACTATTTTCCTTATTTTATAGATGAGGAAATTAAGGTCTTTTGAGGTTTACATATCTTGCCTGAGATCATTAAATATAAAATGGTGGAGCCAAGTTAAGGCCGTACTATAGTTAGAAAGGTGAATATAATCAAGTACCTAATAAGATTCTCTGAACGGAGGTATGACAATCACTGGCGCTTTAGCTAAATGACACTGTGCAAAGTGCATATCACAGCTCCTGATACGTAGTCAGACTCAATGATTGTCCCCTGCTGCTTTGAATGATAACTGGTGCTTTTAGCAATGAATCCGTTGTGAGAGGGCTCTATTGGAAGAGGCCAAGATTAGAGATTGACAGATGATCTGGAACTAGGTCATCGTGTGCAGAAACTGAGCTTGAGGGAAAGTATGTGTAGTACACAGAAAGGACACATGAAAACATGGGACCTAGAGAGGGAGGCAAATGAATGAATGTGTAGTTTTGTGTAAGGGGGAGTTCTGAGGGTGATTTTGGTTTTGAACACGAAAAACTAATTTTCAACTCATAGCCATGAAGTGAACAACTGCCATGTTAGGAATTATTATACTTAAAATGGACAAAATGAGACATAGAAAGTTAAAGAAATTTATTCAAGGTCACACCACTTTGGGGAATTTCTTCAGAAACTAAGGAGAAGAAAAATTTGACCTTTTTGAAGATACAATCACTAAATCGTTAGAGGAAAGATAAGGACCAAATGACATTTTCTTTAATATGCTTCCAAAAACAGTCTTAACATTCATTTTGCTATCTATCTTTATAGATATCTGTAACTTTAACTTCTAGTCAAACATGGTTGCTTAAGATATGTAGAGACACCAAGATAACTTCCCAAAAAGCATGGACTGAGGTTCTGTTTTGGTTTTTTTTTGCCACCTTTGCTGTATGGTCTCCCTAAGAAACTCAGATAGCCCCCCCCTAATATGTCTAGAACATAATGCATCCCTTTGTCATGTGGATCATTTCAAAATGAGGTCAACTGAGGCCCTATGGGCTCAAGAGCAAGTTTTCCCATATCCATGACTACTCAGAGGAATCAAAGTTGGAGTTACTACTTATAATTAGGATTTTTTACCAGAAATGATGAGAGAAAACTTTCTGTATGGTCGGGCAAAAATCTAATTGCAGTGCATCTGATCCTCATTTCAGTCCCCCTCGTCTCTCCTCAAAGTCCATACCCCTTTCCCATTTGTAGCTCAGTTCACATACCCTCATTTATCCCCTTTGCTTTTAGAATGTGTATCCATGTATAGTTTTCAAAGGTACATAGTTATATATTTATTTTCTCCTACCAATCTATCTGATATTATTTTGATTGCTCAGCAAGTACAGTAAGAACCCACAGAGATAGGGGGATATTTACTCATTAAGAGACAGTCAAAAACTGAGTTGGCTGGTCACGTAATAACATGTGGAAGAGAAAAGAGGATCCTTGGTAACTGAAAGTGGAGTATGATATATTTATTAATATAGCAAATACCACTAATTGTTAATGAGTGCTCATTAGATGTGAGCAATTGTGCCAACTCATCCAAGTGAGTTATTTCATTTTAATCTTCCTGACCCTGTGGATAGATGTACTCATTAGAGATGGGGATCTTGAAGCTTAGAGGTTAAGTGACTTATCTAAGGTCAATTGTTACGAAGTAATACAACAATATTTAAATATCAGGTTTTGGACTCAAATGTCCAAGCTTTTACAAATATATATGTATTGCTAGAAGTTAGGAACATAAATTACACTTTATTTGGCAGAATTTAAATGCGAGCATGTATAGCTGTCATTCAGTTAAGTCCCACCTATGAGGTCATAAGAAGTTTCTAAAGGAGCAACATGTATCTTTCTCACATCTCTATGTCAACCCATTACCAATGCTCTATGTTATTTTTCAGATCTAACTTTTGTTATTTTAGCTCCTCTTTCAAAAACATTGACTTTAACATATTCTCTGTGCATTCTGAGTAGAGGATATGATTACGAACAAGAAAGGTAAGGTCTCTGCTCCTATGCACCAAATATTCCAGCACAGGTACATTAGCAATTCCATAAATAAAAGTAAGACAGCTGAACATTGCAAAATAGCATAAAGATACCTGCCCAAAATAAAAATGGACCTACTATTCAATCCAGCAATCCCACTACTAAGCATATACTCAGAGAACAAATAAACAATAGTCAGAAGCAAACAAACAAACAAAAAACAGCCACACCCCTGTGTGCATAGCAGCACGGTTCATAAAAGCCAAGACATGGAAACAACCTAAAAGCCCATCAACGGATGGCTGGATGAAGCAGCTGTGGTCTAGATACTCAGCGGAATTATAGCTACTGAAAAATGGGAACTGGTGCCTTTTTCAACAAAGTGGGTGGAACTGGGGGTGATTTGGCTGAACAAAATAATCCAGAAAGAAAAAGAAAAGAACTAGATAGTTTCACGCATGTGAAATATAAAGAAACAACACAAGTGAACTGACAGAACACAAGAAAATTCACAGGACGCAAGATTGTGGCTACCAGAAGGGTTGGAGCGTTATTATAATCACTGTACCATACTATAGTATATACTATACTATAGGAGTTATACCGTCGGAGTTGCTACTGAAATATAATATGTACTATAGTGGTGATCGGTGACAGGCAATGATGTCTAGTGGCAGGTGTTGTGTGAAATACACATAGATTTAGGTGCAAAATCAAAATCCTGGAAATCACTAGCAATGCAAACAAAAAAAAAAAAAAACAATGAAATAAAGATCATTTTGACCATTAAAAAAAGTATATTGGTAAATATTCTAACAAAATTTAAAATATATTCGTGTGATAAATTTTTGGTGACTACTTTAACTGCTTTGAAGCCATGACTTCATTAAGAAGATCACAAATGTCACTATTGGTAAAGAAAGAGAGTAAATGCATGTAGGCAGAGAACATCTCATGAAGCCCTATTGTGGCAAAGAAAGAAGGCCTAAATGTTTGGAGGGACTAAAGCAGAGGAAAAGATGAGTTGAAAAAATCTGAGAGAAGACTGAAGTCAACAAATTAGGATTTTATAAGTCAATAGAAGGAATTCTAATTTCATTCCTGATACAATGAGATGCCTAGGAGCTACTGTCTAAAGGTTAGCTTGTGGAGGAGAGAAGAAGGCAAAGATACCATGAAAAAGACTGATTTTAACCTTGACTTTTATCGGCTAATGTTTCAGAGGTAGAGAGGTAGAGCTCTTTCTGCAGCTTCATTTGTATCTGAGCAGTGCCTTTCTGACACTTCAATCAATCAGCAGGTGCTGTTAATCTGCATATTGTATTACAAGAAGCTGCCTTTCTTCTCTATTTTCCCTTTCTTTTTGTTCTTCTCTGGAAATTAATTCATGTCATTTCCATTTGTAATCCTGTGGCATTTGACTGCACAGTACTTCCAGGTCCCCTTCTCTGGTGTGAAGCTGAGTTTAATGACCTGGCTTGTCAGCAGCACCTTAAGGGGAGTGAGTCTGCACTGCTTGGCTCCTGGCGACTGAGGTTCCAGGTGGAAAATGTCTTAACACATGTCTGTGGGTCTGTCTGTGGGGGCTCCAGAATAGTTGGCTTTGGTGAGTGATGCTGGCAATTTGGTTCTTAGCATTTTTCCAGGATTATATTGAGTATTTGGCTGAGAAAGGAACATTTGAGCAAGTGTTTGTAAGATGTCATCCATTTCACTTTAGAATTTGGCTTTCTAAAAAAGTTGTCCTTGGAAACTTTGGAAGCATTTTCTGCAGTTATAGTTTGAGACAACTGATTTGTTTTATGGAAGTCTGAATAATGTCAATCACAACTTTCTCCATGAACACATTTCTCCCAGCAGGTATCTTTTGATAAAAGTATAAAACCCAAGGGCCCACAAAGGCCATCCGTCTAGTAGGTCCCAATCCTTAACTTCTTTCCTCTCATTTTAAAATGAATAAATATACAGTGACTTAATAGAGACTGTCACTTTTTTATTTTGCTAGATATTTACTTTTTAAAGCATTGCTAAATAAAAATAAGAGAAGGAATTATAGTTTTAAAAATGGAATAAAGCATCACCAATTGAAAATTTTTGCTTTAAATTCACTATTATTTGGACAAATTCACTCCATTAGTTTCACTCATCTTATTTTGCTGTAGTGAACCAGTTGAAATTTAATCAGGGAAATGTTTGGGAATGGCTCATCTAATCTAAACCTACCTTAGAGACCCCATCATGGCTCTCCCTGGTGACTCAAACACCAAAGGCAATAAGGTTTCGACAATGTAAAAACTTGGGTTTGTGACCTAGGGTGGGAGAACTACTAAAAATAAATCAATAAAAGTTACTTCCTCTACCTCTTCCTTCAGTCTTTCCTTAAAAATGCTTCTTCTCCTGTGTCCTGGTGGAGTAGGGGTTAAATCCACTTCCTCTGGCAGAGCAAAGTCCACATAAATCCCTGGACCCAGGTTTGTCCTGGCAGTGAAAGTAGGGCTGGAGTAAGGGAGAAGGGGGCTAGCATGGGAGGAGGGGAACAACCAGGATGCACAACTAAATAAAATAAAACAGCGAAAGTGTTTCTTTCTCCAGTCTCTTCCTGCCTGCCTGCCTATTCATCTTGCCTGCAGTTTTCCTTTAATAATAATAAAAAAAAAACTTCTTTCACCTCTCGCTCTCAAAAAAAACAATAATAACAAAAAAATTCCCACACTGCTTGAGCAATTCCAGTGACAGTTTTGCCAGTAACCTATTCCCAGTTTAGAGAGCTTTAATTTTAGGAAGAGCATTATTATATTGAGTCACAGTTATGTATAAACTACTAATAGAATATCACATATGTACATAAGCATACTCATGCACAAACAGCATACAGCAAATTAATATCATTTTTTTGATTCTAACACTTGGCATTTTCTATGCTCATTTCCCTCTCTTCAGCCCCAAAACTGATGCTTTTGTTGGGATTCTCATCACCTCCCTAAGTTTGGAAATTGCTCTTCTAGATCTAAGTGTTCCTCGTATACTCTATGATGTAATTCCTTAACTTAATATCTCCCAAAGCTATCTCTTGATTTTTGGACAAAGCCCTTCAAAACACACACAAAAAAAGAATCTTTCATATGGCTAATATATGCTGGTTCATTTCTTGGCATTTCATCAACTT
This sequence comes from Solenodon paradoxus, assembly GCA_004363575.1. NCBI lineage: Eukaryota > Metazoa > Chordata > Mammalia > Eulipotyphla > Solenodontidae > Solenodon > Solenodon paradoxus. The sequence goes on from RJWH01002137.1 coordinate 21,303, forward strand.
CCCTGCCACACATTCCACCTTAAGATTCAGCCATAAAGTATTTGCAGTTCTCCTCAAATACAAACAATGAATGTTTGTCAAATTCTCACTCAGGTCTGTGCTAGTCCAAACTTGCTGCTTCTGGCACCCCTCCAAGCTCTTTCCTTGGACCAGGTTTATCCCCTTTTCTGAGTAGACATTAATCCTTTCATAAAAAAGGTAAGCACCTCTGGGAAATAACGAAAAGTTGGTAATATTTTGCCCAGTCACAGTATACACAAAACATAATGACATGGGTACTCAATAAAAATATGTTAAATAATGAAGAAAGCAGATTAGAATGAACTAAATGATTATCACCTATATGAAAAATTGTTTACTCACTATCCTCTCTCCTGAAGAAGGAAAATAACTGAGATTGAGGCATTAGGCTGACATAGAGAAATAAAAAGGAAAAGACATAAAAAGGGAGGTAAGATCTCAGATCTTCCAGTTTAATTTTGCTGCCCTCTAACACTAGAGATAAAAGAAGCAGAACTGAAAATTGAGTGAGAAAGTACAGTGGTCTTTCTAATGTAGCTACTAAAATAAATAGATAAAAACTTTTAAAAAAGATTGTATGTTCACAAGAATTAAAATAAATTTTAATATTGCATTATTCTTTCATTTGATTACATTCTCCTGGCTTTATTGAGATACAGTTACCATACAACATTGAGAGTTTAAGGTATGCAGTGTGATGATTTAATAATACTGCAGATACATGTTGTGAAATGACTATTAAAATGAGCTTGCTTAATACTTTCATCACCTCATAAATGACCATTGTGTGTGTGTGTGCATATCTGTTGAAAACATTCAAAATCTAAAATCATAGTAACTTTGAGGTATATATGCAAAATAGTTAACTATAGTCACTGCTGTATATTAGATCTCTGGAACTTATTCATCTGTAACTCGATCAACATCTTCTCATTTCCCCCATTCCCCAGCACCACACAATAAGCATTTTTATCTTTCTGTAAATTGCTTTTTATTTTTTAGATTCCACATATAAATGATATTATAAGCATTATGTAAATGTATGTGTATGCATGTATACACACATCTATGCATACACATACATTTACAAACAATAAAGGTCAATAAATTCCTTTATCCATCCATGAATGGACATTTAGTATTTTTTTTATGTCTTGGCTATTGTGAATAATGGTTCAATGAATATTACAAGCGTGAAGTTACAGACATCTCTTCAAGATCCTAATTTCATTTCACACACACACTAACACACACACATATGTATGTATATGTTTGTGTGTGTGTGTGTGTATATATATATATATATATATATAAATATATATATGTATGTATGTATATCCAGAAATGGGATTGTGGAATGGCTGAAGAATCTCCATAATCATTTTATCACGTCTGCTACAATTCACATTTCCACCAATAGTGCCCAGGTGTTCCCTTCCCTCTACACCACAACCATTGCTTGTTATTTCTAATCACTTTGATGCCCGCTATTCTAACAGGTGTGAAGTGATATCTTATTGTGGTTTTAATTTGTATTTCCCTGAAAACTAGTGGTGTTGATCTTCTTTTCTTGTACTTACTGGCTTTTCTTGTACTTATATGTCTCCTTTGACAAAATATCTGTTCAGATCCCCTGTGACATATAATTTTAATTCAAGTGACAACATGAACTTCCATAAAAAAATTAAATATTAATACAAATATTTTTCAGAAGGATTGTCAACTAAAGTTTATAATAAAATGCCACTCAATCACTTAACCCAGTGTTCATTCTGTTCAATAATAACACAACTCCAAGACACACCATATAATCTTCATCTGCCACAGGGATATTTATTTGATATTTTATTTTCCCTATAAAACTTACCCAGTAATTGATGGATTAAAAAGATCTGTGTAGTGAATAAAGGAATCTCAACCCCTTCTCTTTTGAAAATCCGTTCCAAATATTTCTTTATATATGCTTATTTTTGATTTTGGGAGAATTATTTCACTCAAGTGAGAAAATTGTTTTCATTTTCTGGGTAAATACAATAGATTATTATTTTTTTAATCTGCAGCATCTCTCAGTCATTTGCTTCCTGTAAAAGTGCTGTGTATGTTAGAAACCTGGGCATTTAAAAATGCAGATTGTTTAACATTATTTGAAACATTCGCTCCTAAATCAGCTGGAGGCCTGGAATCACAGATGCGCTAATGCATCTTCAATGTGAAGAGATCTGAATTCTGAAATCTCTGCACTTCATTTCCTGAAACACAATAGAAATATGGTACGGAAAACAAGGCTATCATTTCTTGAATCTGCACTGCATCTCTAATGCTGAAATAAAGTGACATTCTTTAGGAGTGGTTTCGTATCAAATGCCAATTTAGCTAGATAAAATGCAGCTGTCTTTCCAAATTACACAACTGGATTCACACCATCTACTAATTCCTGGTGGAGTTTTAAAGATACCTTTCGGGCAATTTTATTCTCGATTCAAGGAATCCTAATTTAGATGGTACAAAAATACCACCTTGTTTTCTATGCACAAATAGCATCTCTCATAGAAACATTTGATAAAGGATACTGTGTTCTCCAAATACTTGGATCACCATGTAAAAAGGATTTCTGAAATGTAATTGGATGCAAATTGATTTTGAATTGGTTCCCAAATTGTCATACCATTGTTTCTTCCTGCTTCCATCTTATTACTTTAAGTCACTCCTAGAATGTGCCATGTTACCTACTGTGGTCTGAGGAAGAATCCTCCTTCAGATAACTTCCATTTCCTGAGAGGCTTTTCCTTCCCAAACATCACTTGTGACTGACAGCCTCTGTGGTCATCAAAGGAGAAGTCCCCCACCCCCGCCCATTCTCTGAGGTTCGTCACAGACTGAAAGAATGAACAAATTAACATTGACCATAATTAGTAAGAGAAAGGTCCAAATTTAAGAGCATACATGTGGATAATTTACATGGTGATGAATTCTGAGATAGATAGTGCACATCCATGATTTATGTCCTGAACTGAGGCCTGGGAAGTGACCTGGGTGTTAGAGAGAGAAGAGGGGGTCAGCAGTGAGTAGAAGATAGGGTTTTTAGATAGAGAGGAATATTTGCCGATGAACTACCTTTTGGATTAAGACCTTCCCAAACTACATTGGTCAAGAGAATAGGGACAAAAGATCCTCTCTGTTTTAGGAGAGGGTGGAGGCCCAGTGGGTAGCAGATGGTTTCTTTAATTAAGGAAAGAGCTAAGAGTTTAGAAGAATAGGAACTTCTCCATTCCTTTAATGGGAGTGGATGGTGTCCTCCACTGTCCTTGGCTTTTTGTGTCAGCGTGAGGCAAGTATGAGAAACCAATCCGGAGACACTTAGGGGTTCAGTTTTAGTATCCCCACTCCCTAAAGGGAACGATTGAAGAAGATGACTTTCAAAACCTGAACTCTTGGTCTTTACAAGGTTATAATGCCCCCACCCTTCTGGGTTCTTCTGCTAATAATAAAAACAATGTCAGACAGGCTGAAAGAAGAAAAAGATCAATTCAATAACCTGTGCAAGGGAGAACCTGATTATACAGGTCACTATTGCGAAGACAAGAGTTTAAATCCTAAACTAAGGAATGAAATGAGGACTTAGGTGCCAACCAGAGAGGAGGAGACTTCGCAACAGGTGATAACTTCACGTTTACTCTGATAGTAAAAGATGACATTTTTTAGAGAGAATGGACATTTCTACAGATAATCCTATGCTTAAATAATAGCCTTCCACCTGGCATGATGCTCCAGGTAGTAAATCTTCCAATGGGGGAAGGGCATGCTGATTAGGGGAAGAGATTTAGGCTCCAGGCACTTCATTACTATCAACCTGAAATAATTTTCTTTCTAGAGAGACGAACTCTGAGAATCTGTTTTGAGCACCTTCAATAACTTCTAAAAGTCTGAATGCCTCTCCCAGAGCTGAATATTTCATGTAACTACGTTTTAGCCTTCGTGTACTTGCTAAGTCATGCACTCCCACATAGAGGTTGCTGCTGCCTTCTCTGCTCCCCCAACTTCACTTATTTCAAGAACATTTCTGATGCTATTACATCACCATTGCTTGTAATTAACATACCTATCATCTACTCATTTATCTCTTCCAAGTAAGAAAACAGTTGATTCATCTATTCAATAAAAAATATATTAAAAGGCCAAAGAACTAGACACTGTGCTAAGGTACCGATAAGTGTTAAATTACCAGTTCTTCTGAGAATTCACTGCTAATATATATTTTGGCCCACATATTTATAAAGATTTTTGTCTTAAGTATTTCTAAAAGCTATTTCCCAGAGCTGTTTATGTATTTGGAATATGAACCCTTTGTTCCATGCGTGAAAAATAGTTTTTCCAGTGTTACAGTTTCTTGTTATTTTCCATATGGAAGATAATTTTCCTTCATTGGTTTTTCCTTTAAACTTTCCCATTAGCTTTTCTTCTTCAGAAGCTTACGGGTGCTAGAAAGGGAACAAATCTGTAAGAAAAAGACTAGTCCACAGGGAAACCTGAAAGTGCTCTCCGCAAAGTAAAGTAGTCAAGAAAATTGGACAGATGTGTGAAGCATTTCTGATTAGCATCAGCAGATGTGATCAGGAAGTAGAGCACCAGAGGAGTTAGTGATAACTTCTAGAATATCTGGCACATAATGGGAGATTAATACCCCTCTGCTGAAACAAATAATTCTCTTATTGAATAGCCCCTTATGTGAAAACTTTATTTCCTATAAAGCCCTGAAATCATTAAGGACATTTATTATGTGTGAGGGATAGATGCACTGGTTGATTTCAGTGTTCACGCTGATTCTTTGCTCTTTTTTGTCTTGTAACTCCCTGTGACCTCCCATTGTGCTTGGAATCACCTGCCCCCTTCCTCTACAGCGGCTCAAGGAAAGTGATTTGCTTTAGCCAATGAGAAGTAGCAAATGTGATTCATACAGACATTTGAAAAAGTAGTCATGCTTTTGTGCTTGCTCTCTGGGACTTCTACTAGTGCCAAGAAGTTTGTTTAGGGTGTTAGTAGGATCCAGGTGTGAGACCCAGGGCCCAGGTGAACAACCAAGTTAAAAATCTAAATAAAATAAATAAATGTTTAATCCTTCTCTCTCTTCCTGCCTGCTTACCTACTTGCTTTCATTCCTACTTGCACCTTTCCTTAAAGAGAGAGAGAGACAGAGAGAGAGAGAGACAGAGAGAGAGAGAGAGACAGAGAGAGAGAGAGAGAGAGAGAGAGAGAGAGAGAGAGAGAGAGAGAGACAGAGAGACAGAGAGAGAGACAGAGAGAGAGAGAGAGAGATTGAGACAGACAGACAGACACAAATTCATTTGGGCTAAACTGAAGAAAGGAGAGGGAAACAGAGCAGAGAGCTAAGTTCCCCCTGGGAAACCTAAGTGAGACCAGTCTAGATGAGCTCACAGCGACCCCTGCACAAATCAGAAGAGGCTCTTAACCAATCTCTAACTGATCTACTGACTCCTGAGAAAGAATGAATGATTGCTGATTTCAACTGTCAGGTTTTGAGATGGTTTATTCTGCAAAAATAGCTGCCTGGTGGCATACTAACTTAATTTTTCTATTTAATTGCAGCAAATATCTCATCTTTCTTACATTTTATGTACCATAGTGAAAAGAATATTTAGAGAGAGAAAAAAGGCATTAAATTCTTCTATTTCTTATTGTCATAGTCTTAGAAGTGCATTAATTTAATTATGTGCAAGGTATTAGAAATATACAAAAAATGTTGTTTTCATGAAATGAATCTTGGTTTAAGAGATAAACACAAACATGAAGAAAACATCTCCAACCAGTGCAATAAGTAACAAGAGGAAATAAAATGTATAACTATGACCTTGGAAGAAAAATAACCTGAGTTAAAAATCTTGTCTCTGTCCCTCCTTAGCTGGGTGCCCTTTCTTAATCTCAACTCCATTCCCATGATCTATAAAATGGACTGATAATTGCAAATACTTCATAAAATTGTTAGGAGCATTGCATGAGTTTACATCTATAGCACACTTAGAATACTGCTTGGAACTCATACACTGTCATTAATTACTAATGTTATTTTTATTTATTTAAGTATTTTTTTAAGTTTAATGTAAGACTAAATGGGGTGGGCGCTGGGTGGAAGGGTAGCAATCATAAAGGAGATACTTCAAAAAGAAACCCAGAAATATACTAATACATTTGTATGTTAGTATATTCATCTATATTTCAAAGAACTAAGAATAGATGACTATTGATTTATCTTCTAATATTCTCTTATATTATTGTCTAGCATAATACATGTAGTAAATTCCCACCATAGGGAGAAAAAGTAATTTCCTTTCACATTTCTAGGCTTTTGGCTGAGAATCTTCTCAACCTCTGCATCCCTATAATAAATAAAAGACAGATATTTAGTAGCATGCATACCTCATGCATGCATGAGATAATTAAGGAAACTGACTTCTTGAAATTGCCCAAGTTATCTTAAATACCATCTAAAGTTGTCACCTTATATACCAGTTAAAAACAAACAATATTAAAGGGGAAGGAAGCCAGTTACAAAAGGTTATTGAGCAAAGCACAATAATCAAGATTATGTCTATTATGCCTATTTAAGAAGATGCATCCTCACTGGTAAGAGTATAAACATTTAGCTGTCCTTTACTTCCTGGTACAGAGAGAGAGAGACACCATAACAAATAAAGATTTCCCTTGTAAATGTGTCTCCTATAAAAAAGGTAACGTCTACTGGTTTTCAAAGCTTTTTCCTATATTTACTCTTTCTTAAAAAAAAAAAAAAAACCTAAAATAATTCTTCTGCAAAACAGACATAAGTAGCAAATACTACTCCCCTTCACCATTGTATGTTTGTCATTTAAGTAATTTTCACATGTCGTTATATATGACTATAGAAATAGCTGATATAATTATCCCACAGGATATTCTGGTCCCTGTTGAATAATATTGGAAATAAAAAGAGAATATCTATTCCCAGGATTTATCACATAAAAACTCAAATCTTATGTATTATGCTTGGGTAGATTAGCTGATAGTCCTTTAATAAACATAATAGACACATCTATACTTTCTCTATTGTTGAGCAAAGTTGCTGAATTCATTTTATGTGCTATTTTGTGCTTCTGGCTGCAAGTTGCTGTCCGCGGCTGTGGGTTGACATTTACAACAGGCAGCGTCACCAGCAGAGTGAAATAACATGATAATTAAATCACCTCAATGCCTGCAAATCAGGAGAAAACACATGTAAGATTCTGAATGTCCACAGAACAAACCTGCCATGAAAGCATGATGTTCCTCTTTTCCCGAGTCATCTCTTCTTACTGGCAATTGTCCTATCCATGCTTTTGGTGACTAGATGGGCTCATTGGACATGGGACCATGTCACCAGTCCTTTACTTAACAAACAAGTATTTCTTGTAAAAGCGTTTTACTTGCATACATACCTCATCATTGTTGACAATACCTAGCAACTTCTACTGAATAAGCATCTATGTTTATGTCATTATTGAGCAGCAATTAAGTTTGTATGCTATTTGTATGACAGCCTACTTACTAATGAAGACAATTTGCTTTGAGTAAGGTCATTCAGTGACAGATGTGGCAATTTCATTCCCCTACAGTTGAGATTTAGTGCTGGTAATAACAGCCTGCATGCCTATGACTGTCTTAGATGTATTCCTCAGTTTCCCCAATCTTAGGAATAATAGTAAAATTGGAAGAATTATAGTCAAGTAGGTCTGGATTCATAATTTGACTATGTCATTTACCGAGTATGTGACTCAAAGCTTTCTTTTCCCCAACTTTAAAAACTTTTAGGGGCTTGCTCTGAGTTTTAAACAAAGTGATCTATATGGGAAGTCAGCAAAAGATCATGTCATGTGTATGCCCAGTAATCACTGGTTAAGCCTGAATCAACAAATAAAAGCCAAATGGCTGCCTCAAGGTCATGAATGGGTAGCTAATATGAGAAAATAAATTGTTGCTGCTGAATGACAAAGTAAACAAGAATGGAAAGACTTTTCTTGTTCCTTTTGGAGAAATAGCACTGATCCTTCCCTGCTGCTTTGTTTGGTAGATTAATCTATTCTGAAAGCCTTTAAAGATGTCTAGTAAATAGCTAATAATCAGCTTTGAAAAACAAATCATTGGCCTTTACTTTGCTGTCAAAGTCCCTAAAAAGAAAATTTTCATTTCAAATTGCTTCTAGCTTACTTTAGAACCAAAGACTGGATTCCTTTGTAGCCATCTAAAGCAGCTAGTGAGTGTAATTTCTAGTGGCTTAGTAGTTGATAAATTGCAATTGGCATATCAGGGTGAGTTTCAAAAGACAAATGAAAATTATAGTCAACTGTCTACTAGTGTTTTGAATCAATCACTATGGCATTTAAATAAAACGGAAGCAATGCCGTCACTTCTCAACAAATTGACATTTTGATGAAATTAATAACTACATCAAACTTTCCAAAACAATGAAAAAAAAATTCCTGTGTAAAGAAAGACCTATCCCCTTACAGGTGTTAGCATTTAAGATACATATTAGAATAAGTACCCCCAAAGATGTAAACATGTACTTGTTTTATTATTTGACTCTAGGAGAGGAAATATCTCTGTGTTATAAAGGGAGCAAAGAAAGAATATTTGGTGTAAAATTTGATATGCTTCTGCTGTTTTCTTAATGTTCTACTTTTTTGCCTAACATCACTTTTTATTATGATTTACTCACTTTGTTTTAAATATTTTATAAATTTTCAGTTTTTGATTTTTTGAGAACTCTCCATATTTTTTCTATAATGGCTGCACTAAATCTACACTTTCACTAACAGTGTATAAGGTTTCCTTCTCTCCACATCTTAACAGTTGTTTTTTCCAGTATTTTGGGTCATAGTCACTATTACCGACATAAGGTGATATCTCATTGTTATTTTGATTTTATTTACATAATAATAAGAGCTAAACATCTTTCCATGTGCCAGTGAGTCACTCCTCTTGGGAAAAATGTCTGTTCAGATCATCAGCCCATTTTTAATTAGATTCTTTGTTTTTGTGTTATTGAGCTTCATGAGTTCTTTATATATTTTGAATCTCAACCCTTTGTCAGATACATGATATGCAAGTGTCATCTCACATTCACTAAGATGCCTTTTCATTTGATGATGGAGTTTTTTTTACTGTGCAAAGCTTTCTAGTTTGATGTAGTCCATTTGTTTGAGTTCTGTTGTTAGTTTTGCTTTTGTTTCCCTCAGCATTCTTAAAGGCATCTCTAAAGCTGATGTCAATGAGAATATCATGTTTTCTTCTATGTATTTCATGGTTTCTGGTCTTACATCCAAGTTTTTACTCCTTCAATTAATTTTTGTGTACAGAATTAGTGATTCAGTTTTACTCTTTTCATATGACTGTCCAGTTTCCCCAGGACCATTTATTGAAGAGACTGTCCTTTCTACACTGTGTGTTCTTGACTCCCTTGTGAATTAATTGTCCGTATATGTGTCAGTTTATTTCAAGGTTCTCAGTTCTAATCTGTTGATCTGTGTGTCTATTTCAATTCCAATACCATGATGAGTTGATTGTGATTGCTTTTAACATAGTTTGAACCCAGGGAAGATGATACCTGCATTTTTTATTCTTTTTTATCAGGATTATTTTTGATACTCAGGGTCTTTGGTATTTCAAAAAAAATTTATGATTTTGGTTCTATTTCTATAAAGAATGCCATTGGCATTTATTTAATTTAATTTTTTAATTGTAGTGATTACTGTACACACTAAAATAAAGTCTTAGGTATAGGTTCCCCATTCCTTAGCTATAGGTTAACACACCCTGCCCTCTACCACATCACCAAGTGTTCTTTCCCGCTGTTGCTATTGGCATTTTGATAGCAATTACATGAAGTTTATATACTCTTTTAGATAAAGGAACATTTTAACAATGTTCATTGTTTTAATCCATGAAAATGGTATTTCTTTCCAATTCTTTGTGTCTTCTACTTCTTTTATCAATGTCCTACAGTGTTCAATCTACAGGTCTTTTATTTCTTGGGTTATACTTATTCTTTTTGGTGTACTCATTAATGGGATTGTTTTTCTAATTTATCTTTGTTGGTATTTGATATAGAAATGCAATTTGAATATTGATTTTATAGCCTGTAACTTTATTGTATTTATTTATTGCTTTTAGCAGCTTTTTACGGGAGTCTTTGATTTTTTCTATGATATCATCCTGTCATTTGAAAATAGTGATAATTTTAATTTGGGTCCCTCATATGTACTTTTCTTATCTAATTGTGTTGGTCAGGACATCTAATGTTCTAATGAATAATAGTGGTAAGAGTGGATATTCTTGCCGTTTTCCTGATCTTAGAGGAAAATCTTTACATTTTTCACCAGTGAGTATGAAACATTGACTATAGATTTGTCATATTATGGCCTTTATTATATTGAAATATGGTCCATCTATACCTGGTTTTAAAGGGTTTAAAAGTAAAATAGGATTGAATTTTTTATACCTACATTGAGATGAGCATATAATTTTTGTCTTTCCCTTTGTTGGTATAGTATATCACATTTATCAATTTGTATATGTTGAATCATACTTCTCTCACTGGAATAAATCTCACTGGATAATAGTGTACAATTCATTTAATGAGTTGTTGAATTTGGTTCATGTTATGATCCAAATGTCTTACCATATTATCCAGTTATCCGGCTTCTGTATATTTAACTAAAAAAAAAACAAATTCTAAGTGATACATGTACCATCATGTTTACTGCAGCATCATTTACAATGGTCGAGCTGGAAACAACCCAAGTAACCATAACCAGATGATTAGCTAAAGAACTGGTCATATGTGTAAACAATAGAAAACTACCTAGCTATTAAAAAAAGATGAAATTCTGCCATTTGCAATAATGTGGATGGATTTAGAGGTTATTATGACTAGTGAAATAAGTCAGAGTGAAAAAAAAATATTGTATGATCTCACATATATGTTTGTTCGGTTCCTAGAGAAAACAAATAAATGGATGAACAAACTTAAACAAACACAAAATTGTGGTTCCTAAGACAAAATTAGTGGTTACCAGCAGGAAAGAGTAAGTGGGGTGTGCAAGTCAGGTAAAAGGTGTCCATTATATGGTGAAAGATTGAATAGGACTTTTAGTGGTGAACTTATTTGTAACATATATGCAGGTTGATTTATGGTAATGCATACTTGAAACTTATAACACGTTGTAATGCTACATCCATGAAAACAAAATATATTTAAAAGATAGAAATGAGAGATAGGTAAAGTTTAGGTTATTCAATTTGTTGTGGATTGTAAATAAATATGCATACTATTTTTTTTATGAAACCGACACTAATTGCAAGATCTAAAAAGAACAGAAATAAACTAGAGACAAACTTTATTAACTATAGATGTATTTTAAACAAATTATTAGTTATACAATATTTTTAAATCAAGTTCATATTTTAATCTCTCGAAAACAAAGAACATTTGCACAAAGCATTCATTAAGGAACTTGAAACAAGAAATATTTCTTAGCCTTTTCCTCCTACACATATCTTTATTCTTTGAGTTATTATTCCGTATTTTATTGATTTCATACCTCACGATCAATCACTTGAATGATATAAAATGAATAACCACAGTTTACACCTTATGACAACTCTCTAGTGTCTGATGGCACTTGTATAAAAGTATTCACATCATAATGTTGTGGTCCCCTCTGTCTTTCTACCGAGACCCTGGGAAGCTGAAATCTGCCAGCACTCCCCTAACAGGAGTTGATGGAAAAATCCCACATCCAGGAGAGAGGGGTGTTGGAATAGAGTTGTCAAGCTGTCCTGAATGTCTTGTACACACTGAACTGGCCAATTTACCGCTACACTGCATTGGCTGAAGGCTCCTACCTCGGCTTTGCAAGTGCTTCCTTGTGAGTTTATGCTGCGGGACCATTGGTTTCTTTCCTAGCAGCTTTTCAGCGACTGCTAGAAGCTTTCTGATCCGCCTGTCCTAGGTAATAGAGCTATGCTAATCCTTTCCTGAAGCACAGGCTCTTTGACTAGGGAGGGAAGACGTCTTGCCCTGCCATGTAAAAGCAGCAACTCTGTGTGCACGGTTATATTTTTGAGCCTTCGTGATGATTTCATTTCAACCTCGTTCCCTTTGTAACTCAAACTCCTCGCTTTCAGGATGAAAACAGGCAGGCTTTTAGAAGGAAAAAAAAAAAAAAATGACAACTTCTCTCACACAGCCCCCGAGTTTCATTGCCTCTTACTAACCTCGGTGCGTGGGGTTGCTTTGAAACTCTGCTCTTCTAACTCTTCCCTCCAGGTGGCAGCAGTGCCACATCGCAGAGGCTCCAATCCCTTCTTCCCTGACTTCAAGTGTTAATGCAATTGACCAATCAGTGCTAAGATGATGGGAGGTAATTGGGTAATTGTATTTTACTGATCACAAGCACAGAGAGGAAAAGGAACCGGGGAAAGAGGGGCAGAGGAGGGACGGGGGCTGCAGTTCGAAAGGTGATTGGGGGCGCTGGGACCCTAAAAGTCAGCACGTGGCGTCGGTCAGGAGAAATCCTAGACCGGCAGGATCTGCCGCCCGCCAAGGGAGCGCATTTATTTATTCCGGGGAAAGGAGGGAGGAGCGGAGCGGGAGGGGGAGGAAGAGAGTTGGAGCCGAAGTGGATGGACGGGGACCGGGGTTTCTGCCGCGCCGGGAGCCGCGAGCCTGGGCGATGGCGCTAAGGACGGCGCGGAGCAGCTGCGCTCGGGGGAACGCGTCTCCTCGCCGAGGACCCGCCGGCGTCGCCGAGGTCTGCGCGAAGAGGAACCAACTTGTGGCTCCAAAATTTACCCGACGCAGCTGGAAATGAAATCAAAGCTGCAGTTTTCTTGGAGAAGGATGAACGGAGCCAGCGATTAGGGATTTTTTTTTTTTTAATCCCCTTCGTTCTATTTTCTTTCCAATGATGATTATTTTTTAATTTGCCGAACATCCCCATTCGTCCCCTTACTTCGTCCTCCCCGTTTGAAATTAAAGCCCAGTTTCAACTTCCTTCGTCGCGGCACCCTGGGATCCACTGCCGGCTGATGGAAAAGGAAGGGACCAAGGGGCTGGCAGGGGCCACCGGCGAGGGACCGCGTCACGCGTCTCCCCCGTCATCCCGGCCTTGACCGCGGACTTCTGCAACACCTGGACCTCCGGCACCGGGTGCGGGGGGCGGGGGCGGGGACTGAGGATACGAAAGCCACCCTGAGCGAGCCTTACCAAAAAAAGAAAAAAAAAAGAAAAAAAAAAAGTGCCCGTGGAGGAGGGAGAAATGGGTTTCTTCTTGACAGCTGATGGAGCTGTGAAATTTTCCTCCACTACCTCCGCCCCCGCCCCCACCCCCACCCCCCGCACTCCTTTTAACGTGAGATTATGAAATTGCAGAGGTGGTGGAAGGAAGAAGGGCTCTAACTGGGAGTTTGGAAGGAGAGGGGAAGGTGGCTGGCCGGGTGGCGGAAATCAAAAATCCAGTTGCGCACTGGCTTGTGATGAGAAATCTAATCAGATCTTTGGAGAAGGGACCGGCTGTCTGGGTGGCGAGTGTGGGGAGTTGAGCCCTAAATTCCTCGAAGCGGGCGGGGGGGCTGGGGAGAAGAGGATTCGATGATGTAAAAGGAGACTTTTTTTTTCTTTTTCTTTTTCTTTCTTTCTTTTTTTTTTTTTTTTTTTTTTTTTTGGTGGCGGTGGTGGTTGGGTGCTTTGCAAAAATGAAGGATGCGGGACGCAGCTCTCTCTTGGAACCCAGCGCCGTGGATAAACGGATTGTGCAAGAGGGAAGGGAGAAGGAAGCTTTTTCTTGTGAGACCTGGATCTTAACACAAATGTGTCAAAGTGCGCACAGGGAGCACTGAAAAATGAAATAACCCAGTGTCAGACCCGCGGGGGTTGGTGTGTTCTGACATAAATAAATAATAAAACAGTTGCCTCCCCCACCCCTTCCCAAAAGGATAGTTGGAAATGGAGAACTGAGGATCCACATAGAAAAAAGTATGCTCCTTTTTCTCTGCATGGGAGAAAGTAAGCGAAGGAGATTATTTGTGGAATGAAAAGTTTGGGGCTGTTTTTTTTTTTTTTTTAGCAAAGTAAAGACCTGATATGGTGGTGTTTTCTTTTCTTTTTGAATTTCCCACAAGAGGAAAGGAAATTAATAATACATCTGCAAAGAATTTTCAGAGAAGAAAAGTTGACCCTGCAGAATGAGGCACTGATCCGGGCAGAAGAAAACAGCAAAGCACAGTTGGATTTGTGCCTGTGTTGACTGAAATTGAGGGATAATTGCAGTTGGATTTTTCTTCATCAACCTTTTTTTTTTTTTCTCTTCTTTTTTTTTTTTTCTTCTTGGTATCAAGATCATGTGTTTTCGCTTGTTCTTAACCAACCGGGGATTTCCATCTGGATGTGGCTGTGATCAGTCTGAAATACAGTGAGTGATCCTTATTTTCTTATTTATTGGTGAAGAAAATGTCCACTAAGGAAACAGTTCTGGTCCCTTTATCCCCTCGCCCTTCTTAGTAGGGTTTTTAAATATTTGACTATTGAGGGCCAGAAAATAAGGGAGTGGGTGACCCATCCATTTGTTCCATCAGCCTGTGCTCACTGAGAAGCCAGTTTGCTATAATAATGCAGGCTGTCTGCATCCTGGGCACACACATCTTTGCAAATATTCACCAGGAAAAAAAAAAAAAACAACAAAAAAACCCATCTCTCCCAGAAAGGCACTGCAGTGTGGGTTGCCTGTACTGTGTGATTGACACTTTAGAATACATTTAAGTTGCAGGGCAGCCTTGGAGTTAGAAGCCTGAGTTTAACCATTGGAAATCAAAGAGACCCACTTTAAATTTCATTATCCAGCCTGACATTGCAGGTCAACAGAATGTATTAACACACAAAAATATGATAATAAACCAAGCAGATGAAGGATGACTTCTGGCTGGTGGGTGGATTGAAGGAGGGAGTGTGGATATGGGGGAGGAAGTGATAGAGCCAGGTGGCTGCATTTTCTCCTGTCTTTCTCTAATCCACAAGCTCTAATGTGATCTTCAGGTTACCTGAATTCTTCCCAGTGCAAAGAATGAGAAGAGGATCCCTGTGTCTTCAACCCCACCCCCTTCTAAGTCACAATTTCTTTGGCTCCTAGAGAGATTGTAAATTGTTTGTGGCTTAGGTGCTTGACTTAGGTTTTGCCTGAAACCTTCCCAACATCTCCAGTTCCAGGCTTTTGAGAAAAAGACAGGAACCCAGTGTCTTGTGGGAACTTCCCTAAAGGAGTTCAAGAAATGTCTGTGGATTGAGCACTAGGGCTTCTCAGGTGCCAGCTTTGTCTTGAGGGGCCGAAGTCAATCAAGGAAAATAAAAGAAGCTGGAAAATGCTTAGGCAGCTGCCTCAGGGCCTGCAGGGTCACCTCTGTTGTTTTCCTATCTCCTTCCTCCCCTCCAACTGCCAGGGTCACTGAGTTTGCGTTTTTTTGAAAACAGCAACAACAAAACAAAACTCTTCTTACTCTCTCTGTTCCTCTCTGGGGTCTTCTAGCAGAATCATAGACTCAAATAACTTTAGAGCCAGATGACTCCGCAGGGATCTCATGCCAATAAAAAAAAGAAACTGAGGCCTAGAAGAGCCATAACTTTTTGTTAAAGGCCATGCGGATCAAGACAGGTGACTCATACAAGCCTCAGAACATGAAAGTCAGGTTGGGGTCCTAACTGAACTCAAGTCAGCCAGACAGACGTAGTCTGGCTATGTCTGTCTCCACAACTGCCATTTTTATCTAGAAGGATCCGGGGAAGCTGCCTCTGCTGAAAGCCTGACATTGACACTGATTCTCTGGACCTCAAGAGTAGCCCATCTCTAATATTCATATCCTGTTTTTGTCTTTTATTTAATTTAACAGCAGGGCTCAGATCACCCTAGCTTTAATGCTGTTAGAAAATAATAAGATCCACAACTGTGACTTATCCAAAAGGAGATGAAAGGCAACAGTCACTCAGGTCCTTTCTTGGTGTTGGGGAGGAATTTAATCCAGTGTGTGGGGGTCCCTGGAGACTCATTGAAGAACCCTGGAGTTAGATTTATATGAGAGAAGTGCTAATAGAAACCAGAAACATGCCGCTAAAAGCATCTGAGTCTGTTCTTTTACTCACATCATCTATTCTTATCCTTTTCATTACTCCTTAACTAAACTAGCCTACAGCAGAGCACTTCTCTAATTTATTTTTCCGGGCACATGTTTCCTGTTGGGACACAGATCAGGCAGTAAATTTACTAACCTATGAAAATAATCGTGCAGGATTTCTTGCTGATTTTCCCCCCTGTGCTCTCAGTGGTCTGCATACCTTACTTACCACCGTTGTCTTATCTGCAGTTTTTGGTTTGCATGCTCCCTGAGTTTTGTATGACCACAGTTCCCACTTGTCATAGATTGACTCCAGTTATATTCAATTCCTAC